>JAODAL010030791.1:0-49402 GCA_025379985.1 Phyllomedusa bahiana
GTAGTTTTCTTGGACATAGAGGACAGTTTTTATAGTAGTTATTATTTTTGTACCCTAGGGGGGCAGTATTATAGAAGTTATATACCCTTTTTACATAGGGGGCGTTACATAGGGGGCAGTTTATAGTAGCTATATTTTGTTTCATAGGGGGAGACATAGAGGGCAGTATTTTAGTAGTTATTTTTATTGGGACATAGGAGCAGTTTAAAAGTAGTTATTTCTTGTTCATAGAGGACGTTTTTAGTAGTTATATTCTTGTCCTAGGAGCAGATTATAGTAGTTAAAATTCTTATTTCATAGGGGGCAGTTTTTTATGTAGTTTATTCTCTATTTCTTTGGGGGGGAGTATTATGTAGTTATATTCTTTACATAGGAGCAGTGTTATGGAGTTATATTCTTATACATGGGCAGGATTTTAGTTTGTTATAAATTTTTGTACATAGGGTCAGTTTATGTAGTTATATTCTTTTTAAATAGGATCAGTATTTTTTGTAGTTTTATTCTTTTTACATTTGGAGGCAGTATTATAGTAGTTTTATTTTTGTACATAGGGGGGCCCGTTTTTTTAGTAGTTTTATTTCGTAATAGGGGGGCAGTATTATAGCAGTTATTTCTTTTACAAAAGGGGGCAGTTTTATAGTAGTTATACTCTTGTAAATAGGGCCCGTAAATTTTAGTAGTTATATTCTTGTACATAGGGGGCAAATATTATTTGTAGTTTTTCTTGTGTTATAGAGGCAGTATTAAGTTGTTATATTTTGTACATAGGAAACAGTATTTTTAGTAGTTAAATTCTTTTACATAGGAGCAGTAGTATAGTAGTTTTTCCCTGTATATTTGGGGGGGAGTATTATAGAAATTTTTATTCTTGTACCCTAGGGGGCAGTATTATAGTAGTTATATCCTGTATATAGGGGGCATTTTTTTAGTAGTTTTATTTTTGTCCTTGGGCAGTTTTTTTTTTTGGTTAAAATTCTTGTAATAAGAGGCGGGAAATTTTAAATTCTCATTTAATTTTTACAAAGGGAAAATTTTAAAACTGTGAAATGAAATTTTTTTGAATCATGAAAAAAAACCCCATTCCCCGTGCACAGAAAATGCAAAAAAGCAGGTTCTATTTCCCTTTGCTTTTTGAGATGGAATTTTCTTTCCAAAGAATCCATGTCAGGGGAACAGGGGTTTTTTCTTTTCGGGGCTGCTTTTCCCTTCAGGGGGGGATTTTGGGGGGGCCCCATCCTTTTTTTAACTTAAATGGGTTTGGGTTTTGTTCTAGAAAAATGAAAAACTCTTTGAATTTTTCATAAAAAGGGGCCCCCCGGTTACAATCTGATCTGATCTCAATAATATTAATATATTTTAATATCTCCATTCTTATTCAGGGTTTAGTTTTTTTTTGAGTGAAAGAGAATCGTTGGGCCCCCTCTCCAAGGTTGTTTAAATTTCAAATTTCCTTAAAAGTGTTTCCCGAAATTTCATTCCCCGTTCCATCACTCAGTCACTAAGCACCATTACATTTTTATTGGTCCAATTTGTCTTTAATAAAACTCTGAAAATTTAAATTTATGATCAAAAAAGGGGACCCGAAAACGGTTTTGTGCATTCAGTCCTCTCCCTTTTTCTTATGGTCTTCAGGGGATCCATTTTTGCAAACCCTGGAATTGAAAATCAAGATTTTTTCCCAAAATTTTGACTTTTACAAAACCGGGCAAAAGGGATCAGGGCAATTTGCTTGGCCACATACATGAACTAGGGGGTTTAAACGGAGCTTTGGAAAAACGTCAATGATCAAAGGGACAGAACCCAACCTAAAGGACATAGCCCCGGAGAAATTTGAATGAAGCTAAAAACCGGTCAATGTTTGGGAAGAGGGAACCCAAACCCTAAAGGGACTTTTCACTAGAGGAAATGAACGGAGCATAAAAACGCGTCAAGGGATTGAAGTTTGAAACCCAACCTGAAAAACCAAAAAACACTAGGGGGAATGGCTAGCATGAAACGTGTCAATGTTTATCCCCCGGAAAAGCCAACCTGAAGAAATGGGCATAAAAGGAAAGGAATGGAGCATAAAAAACGGGCCCGGGTTTTCCCGAAGACAAAACCCAAACCTGGAGGACACACACCAGTCCCCGGGAACGTTATATTAGGGGAAAAAAAGTTTTCAAAAATATAAGGAAAGTGGGAAAAAGATTAAGGGGTGGAGACCTTACCTTTTGGCGGGAATTGGGCGGGAAATGTTCAAAATCTCCTTCTGAATCATTAAGAGCAATTTTCCAGAAAAAAGCTGGAGTATAAGAACACCGGACTCTCCGGAGAGTTTAGTAGAAAGGAGGAGACCATCACTATTCCACGTGCGGAACTGGAAGCTCACGGAAGGGTTTTCCACCCTTTTGGGGGTGAGGTAATGCAGGTGCTTGGCTGGCTTGGGGCTGGTGAAGGTCCCCTGGGACAACCTGAGGCCCGGGGAGGGAAAAATGTTTTTTATTTTCCCCAGAAAATTAATAAAAATTTCAAAAAAACTCATAGAAAACTCCAAAACCCCAAAAAGATGTATTATTGATCGGAAAGGAGAGGAAAAATCCCTTTTGGGCGGGGTTGTGGGCACTTAAGTTAAGGCAAAAATTGCTCACAAAAAATTAAAATTTTTTATTTATGTAAAACCCTTTTTGTTAATTAAAAGAGTTTTCCCCCCGGGGTTTTTTTCACCCTTTTTTTAACCAGCTTCCTTTTCCCAAACTGAGGCAGTTCTTTCAGCCCTTTAAAGGGTCCCACTTTGGGGTTTAGACTGTGGGGGTTCTACAGCTTCATGCTCCCCCTTTCCCGTTCCCGGACCCGGGGTGGTTCTATGTTTTAGGCCCCACTTTTCCCGTTCAGGGTGGGCAGCTCTACCCGCTTCAGGCTCCCATTTTTCCCGTTCAAGCTGTGGGTAGTTCTTTCAGATTGAGCCTCTACAGATTTCCCAAGCTTCAGGCTCCCACTTCCCGTTTTAGACTGAGGGCGGTTTAAGCTTTTTTTTAGGCTTCCACTTTTTTGTTCAGAGGGGGGGGTTTACAGCCCTTTTTTGGGGGGTCCACTTTTGTTCGCCGTGGTCAGTTCTACAGCTTAGCTCCCTTTCCCGCTCAGGCTGTGGGTGGGGTTTTTACGCTTCAGGGGTTTCCCCTTTCCGGGTTTAAAACTGTGGGGGGTTTTTTCGGGTTAATGCCCCCTACTTCCTGTTCAGGTTGGGGTGGGTTTTTAAGATTCAGGCTCCCACTTCCTGGTTTAGGTGTGGACGTTTTTCAAAATTCAGGGTTTACACCTTTTTTTCAAGAAATGGGTGGCCCATAAGGGTTTAGGCTCCCACTTCCCGTTCAGACTGTGGGCAGTTTCCCCAGTTCAGGCTCCCACTTCCTGTTCAGACTGTGGTTTAGTTTTACAGCCCTTTAGGTTCCCCCTTTCTGTTCATTTAGTGGGCAGTTTTACAGATTAAAGGGTCCCCATTTCCCGTATAGGGGAAGATGGTTTATAGCAGTGACTTCATTCCCGCACTTTCTATCTTCTATTTCTAGTGTGTCTGTTTCAGACAAATTACCCCCCCTTTGAGGGGGGTGTGGAAAAACCAATGAAAACTGTCCCAAACAGGATGGCTGCCCATAAAATATGATTTTTGGGGGCAGGGGCTGTAAATTTTTCATGAGAGGAAGCCCTTTTTTGTGGAAGCAAAAAAAAATCTTACCTTTCTGCCATGGGCACCCTGGGATCTGCCCGATGACTCTGTTATCTTATTTTTAATTTTAATGCCCCATAAATGTTTTCTCGCAGTCCTGAAAGGTGGCACAAAATTTTTTTCTCCTGGTCAGTAACTTAAGGCTTAAAATTTTACTCAGTCCCAAAAGGGGTAATATTGGGAAAAATTTAGAAGTCCAAAAGTTGTGAATAAGGGCACAGCAAGGGGGGTTTAGGTCCCCCCATCCCGGCCCCTGTTTTAAAAACAGGGACCTTTCCATTGTTTATATTATCAGGTCATTGAACGGTAAGACCCATAAAACCCAAAGCGGAAATTTGGGTGGTGAAAAAAAGGGAAAAAAAAGGGGGTTTATGAAACAGGGCAACTGCCAGTGACCTACCCATTAAACCCGCTTTTACCAGAGTCCCCCCTGAGTTTCCAAATTCCCTGGCCCTGAACCGGGATTAAAATTTTAAACTTTATTAAAAGTTCCGTTTTATGTCTTTTACATTTTTGTGAAACCTTGGGTTTTGGGAAGGGGGTCGGTGTTTCATCCATAAGACCCGAACAAATGATCCTTATTTGTTTTTTCTCCAGCTCTGGTTTCTATTTTTTGGGTGAACGGACGCGATCGGTGGTGGGTTTCCCTCCAACCCCAAACCGGGGTTTATTTACCTGTCCACGTCCTTTTCTCCAATGACGTTTTGTCCCTTTTACCAAACCTTTTGCGGGTAATCCTTTTCTTAAAGGGCCCCAAACCCAGTCGTGAGGATTCAAAGGGCCACGCTCATGTTCCCCCCCAGTGGCTGACCCCCTCCTGTTTAAAAAGGAATCTGTGGAAAATTTTTTGGTGCTCCTTGTTTCCTGCCCGTGCTGTACCCCCCCGGGCTTTTATTTCTGGTTCTGACTCCTGCTATTGGACTTTGATACTTTGCCTCCGCCCTGCCTTGCCTTTTTGCCTGTGACCCGAACCTTGCCTGCTCCTCGGTACCTTTTCGTTTGGGCACTTAGCAGCCACTGTAGGTTTGCGCCCGGGGAGCCCCCCGCAGCCACCCCCTTTTTCCTTGCGGTCTGGTAAATCCCGGGGCTCCTAAGACTCCACCCCCTGAATGGTTTGTTATACTCGGGGTGCCCCAACGGACCCAAAACCCCAAAACGGAACATCTTTTTTTAAAAAGAAACATCCCCCCTGTAGGTAAAAAAGAAAGAAAAAAAAAAAAGACGCCAAAATTGTTTTTTTTTGGGGTATTTCACCCCCCTAAATTGGGAATAAAATGATTTAAAAAGCCCATCCAAAAGGGGTCCCCAAAAAAAAGTGCACGTCAGCTCAAAAAGTACGCTCTCACTTAGGTTCAAGAGGGAAAGTGAAAAAAATGTTACTGGTCCAGAAAACGGCACTGCGGTGAAATTTTGAAAAGGAATAGAAAACGGTTTTTATGGTATTTAAACAAAGAAAACCCAAAATTTTTGGGAGTAAACCCCAGAACGTACGCCTGCAGAATCCAGATAACACAATATTTATACCAAGGAGTGAACGACGTTAAAACAAAACCTCCGCAAACACGATGCAAGTAGGTTTTTTTTCACATTTGGTCCCTTTTTTTTTTCTGGTGCAATGATTAAAACCTTAAAAAAGTTATCTCGTCCCCAAAATAAAACCCTCATATTTTGTGTAGTGAAAAATGAAAAAAGTTTGGAAGGAGGGGAGGAATAATGGGACCATTTTTTGAAAAAAAAAAACAAAAAAAAAAAACAGAAAAAGGCCAATTCACAGTACTGGGGGGGCAGAGGGTGTCTTTTTTGGTTGGACACCCAAAAAGTGCTGGGAACCCAACGATATGGAGGGTATGGGCTGTAAGCGCAGGGTCCCACACGTATCTTAAAATGGCCCTTCTGATCGCTTTGCTTATGCAATTATAATACCAGAAACCACCCCCCTATCATAGAAAGCTGTGAGTGGTTGTTTATGGGATTTTTGCATTTGTGAAATTTCCCCCCATGTATTATACTGTGGCTTTTCTGCAGCTGGTGTGAACAGGTTTTAAATTCACGTGCAGTCTAATTGTCCCCCTGGGGGTGGGGTATGTGAGCTATGCCAGGAATCAGCTGCCCCTGTTTATCTTTCCCCAAATGCCAGGGGACAGTGTTCCTATTTATGGGTTCAGTTTCCAGTGCCTTTTAGTTGTGAGTATGGCCTTTTTCCTTGTTTTTTTTAGTAATTAATGTCCATTTTTTCTGTGGACAGAGTCTTTTATAAAGGTAACTATTTAAGACGCTGTCTGATCAAGTAAGAGGTTTTATTAGGATCTAAAAATGGTCTGTAGGGCCGAACTCTTAAAGGTTGGTAGGGGATCAAATACTTATTTCTCCGCAAAAAGCAAATACATTTATATATTTATACAAAGTGTTTTTTCGGTTTTTATTTTGGATATTTACTCTCATCGTTAAAAATTTAACCTCCCTTTAAAAAAGTACACTGTTCATGTCTTTGTCATGGAAAGTATACAGTCAGCAAGGGAAAATACTTATTTTTGTTTTTACTTCACTGTAAACTTAGTTTTTTATGGATCATGTGGCTTGCACAGCTCCCCGGTCACAAAATAAGCCCTTTAGGATTGAACGAGGAGTAGTCAGGGGCAAACTTTTCGTGGTCCCTGTTTATTGTGCAAACAGAACAAAACGTATGGCAACCTGCACAGCAAAACAAGAAACATAAAGAAAATCCTGCTCCTCTGAGTGCTCACTATACAGAGGTCTAGTTCCCTTACTTGCATCTTGTGGGACGGAGTAGCAGACACCTACCTCCTCCAGTGTGAATGTCTCCAGCCTGAAAGGTAGACAGGAGATACAACCAACGCCCAGTCAGCTACCTGCTGATGTTATATACACCAGGGAAATCCCGGAGTTGACCATGGGGAATAAGCACCCACCCTGCTCTATACTTACTCCCAATGAAAGGCCGACCCAGGAATGGCTGTAAGCCATACTAACATACGCTAAACATATGCCGACAGTCTGTACTGCTGACATATATTAAATGTTGGCCTTTCACTCCACCAAGGCTCCTTACCTTGGTGGCATGTGTCTTGGACTCTCCAGACATATGTCCAGAACCTGGCTCGGACATACACGCCATTGTAGACCTTCCCAGCTGCGGCCTTACAAGCAACAATGCAGCCATGTGGCTGAGCCCTAAAATGAAGCCATATTCTCCATCCGGTCCTTTCAGAGGTTGATTAGCAATGATTTATTTCTGGGTTCTTGGTCATAGGGGAAATACTTTCTATATTATAATCCTATAGGATATAGGCTTTGTCTATGGACTGATGGAGAATGTATAAAAAAAAGTGATACATATCCGCTCCACTGCAGATCTGGGAGAAAGCTGCTTCTGTACAACCAGGCGAGCGCTCGGCTTCCTATTACCGGAAAGAACTAATTCCTGGCAGCTGAAAGTGAATACAGCGCGGAGTCCTATCACTAAGTTGCACAGCAATGTGTCTGCGTTCTGCAGGGCGACAGCCAATCTGAGAAACAGTGGGAGATCAGGCAATCTTTACAGTTAATCGAAATGTGGAGAAGTTCACCGCTTCAAAGTTTCCAGTTTCACTTTCAATTACAACTTCCGAAAAGAATAGAATAAGTTTGTAAAGTTGGCGCGACTGGTGGGCAGTGAGCACGGCGCGCGGGGCTCAGGTGTGCCACCCTGGCGGCACAATGAAGGGAGCAGACGAGAGAAAGCGGCGAGTCATCAGAAGGCGGCGAGTCATCAGAAAGAGGTGAGTCATCAGAAGGCGGCGAGTCATCAGAAGGCGGCGAGTCATCAGAAGGTGGTGAATTATCAGAAGGTGGTGAGTCATCAGAAGGCGGCGAGTCATCAGAAAGAGGTGAGTCATCAAAAGGCGGCGAGTCATCAGAAGGGGGCGAGTCATCAGAAGGGGGGCGAGTCATCAGAAGGCGGCGAGTATCAGAAAAGGGGCGAGTCTAGAAGGGGCGAGTTTTATCAAAGGCGGCGAGTCATCAGAAGGCGGCGAGTCATCAGAAGGCGGCGAGTCATCAGAAGGGGGCGAGTCATCAGAAGGCGGCGAGTCATCAGAAGGCGGCGAGTCATCAGAAGGCGGCGAGTCATCAGAAGGCGGCGAGTCATCAGAAGGGGGCGAGTCATCAGAAGGCGGCGAGTCATCAGAAGGCGGCGAGTCATCAGAAGGCGGCGAGTCATCAGAAGGGGGGGGAGTCCCTCAGAAGGGGGCGAGTCATCAGAAGGGGGCGAGTCATCAGAAGGCGGCGAGTCATCAGAAGGCGGCGAGTCATCAGAAGGGGGCGAGTCATCAGAAGGCGGTGCGCGGGGCTCAGGTGTGCCAACCACGCGGCACGATGAAGGGAGCAGACGAGAGAAAGAGGTGAGTCATCAGAAGGCGGCGAGTCATCAGAAGGCGGCGAGTCATCAGAAGGCGGCGAGTCATCAGAAGGCGGCGAGTCATCAGAAGGCGGACGGTTTTTTATTCTCTTTCCTATTCTCAATCACAGACAGATGTGCAGAATTTGCTTGTGAATATTTCAAGGATCTGCAGGAAGGAATAGACTCAATAACCTATTGTTCTCTATGGCGCTTATTGTGTTCTCAAGGTGAAGGAAGAAAGTTCTTATAATTTTCATCCACAACAATATGGAGCTGTATTGTTTGTCGTTCAGCTGAGAAAATGCAGAACAGTAGAGGAGCGGCCATGTCTGATCACTTTATCATCACTGTAGGAGGAACATTGGCGGGAAGCAAATAGAGGCGATGTTACATAAAATCTGATTGTTCTAGTTCTTGGAAAAAGCAGAACTACTCAATAAACCATCAAAAAACAAGGGGGTGCTCCCTCCCTCCATCTGGAAAAAAATCAGTATCTACAGGAGAAAAGCCTTCTTCATTATGAGAACTGGGACTCTGTGGATTTGTCGCCCCCGGAGCTGGCACAGCAGGAAGAGACGAGGCTTCAGGAAAAAGGTTTAGATAACCATTTTACTAATCAATTTCTAATATTATGGAGCCGGATAAAATATCTAGATCCAGGCTGATGGCAATTTTAAGAACAGAAATAAAACTGGTTGAAGATTGGTTCTCTCTGGCCCTCCCTTCACCCACATCTTCCCACCTTTGGTTGAACTTGATGGAAATTTGTCTTTTTTCAACCGTATTAATTATATAACGATGTAACTATGTGATAAGTGTTTTATTTTTACACAATCCTCCCAAAATCTGCAAAATGGGGGAACCTGGGGCAGTTTGTAGAGTCTAGAGCATAATGCTCACCTGCCACACAAAAGAGGGGGAAAAGAGAGTGATCACCTCCTATTGACAGAGGACGGTGCAATGTTGAGAGCTCCAAAGAGGCAACCTCCAGAAGGACAGCACACTTCCCAAGCCAAGCAGCGGCCTCCTCTTTACCCTTCCAGCCTTGATCAAGCACAGTACCTCTTGATATTAGACTTGATTTTAGCCAAAAAGCCGGGAAGTAATCTATCATGTTATAAATGTACTCAAATAGAGTCAAGGGAAGAGGTAAATATGAAAAATCAGCAAAAATTTTTTTTTTGAGCAAGATGGTAGCATTAAAGAATCCAAATACCAAGGAACCTTGGGATCACCTCCTACTAAAGGAGGATGATGCAAGGCTACTGGCTAGGGGAAGGTATCCAGAATGACCATCCGCCCTCTTCGCCTAAGCAGCGTCATCACCCGTACATTTCTGCAATTGACCAAGGCAGCACCTCTCGGTACTACACTGAATCTTAGCCATAAGGCACAGACGTGATCTATCATGTGATAAATGTACTCAAATATCATCAAGGGAAGAGGTCTAGGACTCCAGCGCCACCAATTGGAGGCAGCATTCCTTGAAGTCACATCTGACCCACTAAAGAGCCTTTAAACATGACTTTTTTGGTTGCAAACTACAACAAATATGAAAAAAAAAAAAAACATTTAGCAAGATGTTAGCATCAAAGAATCACAATACCAAGGAACTAGTCAGAAACCTTGGGATCACCTCCCACCAAAGGAGGATGATGCTGGGCCATTGGTTCAGAGGAAGGTATCCAGAATGATCATCTGCCCTCTTCGCCTAAGCAGGGTCATCCCCCGTACACTTCTGTCCTTGAATGAGGCAGTACCTCTCGGTATTGCATTTGATCTTAGCCAAAAGGCAGAGAAGCGATCTACCATGTGATAAGTGCACTTAAATACCATCAAGGGGAGAGAGCTAAGACTCCAGCGCCACCAATTGAAGGCAGCATTCATTAAAGGGGTTTTGCCACAATCTAATATTGACGTGGGATCCTCCAAAATGGGTATTTATGCGTCACAACTCAGAATAGTAGGAGACTGGATAGCTAACGTTAGCACATTTACAGAACCTAACGTGGACCAGCAATTTTCCCCTAACATTTCACTAGTAAGTCTCTTACACCTCCCGTACTCAAATATACCTCCAGAACTAACGAGAAACCCCTTAATAATGACAGCGTGGCGCTCCTGGACCAAAGCGAGGCAAATACTCCTGCTACCATTTGTAGGTAATCCGAATTTCCATATGGGCAAACCGCCGATGAGCTTCAAAAGATGGCAGGCTTCTGGGGTACACAAAATAGCAGATCTGGTCGACACTAAGACGAAGCGCCCTACCTGTTCAATGAAGCACAACTTAAATTTCCAATAATAGGCCCTCACCCCTTCCACTACTTACAGGCATGTAGCTATATATTGGCAACCTTAAAACACTTAGAAAGCCCAGACTGGAATGACCCGTTCCTCAAAATCACACCAACTTCCCAACGAACTAAACGCCTACTAACAAGATTCTACACCCTATTACATAAACCTATAGATTACTCTAGAATACGTGGTGGCCTCTCATACTGGACAAGAAAGATACCCTCTCTGACACCCGACCTTCTGCTAACCTCGCTCACCAAATCGGCCAAATATCTACCATCCATGAACTACTGGGAAATGGCCTTCCAAATCACACATAGATCATACGTTTCCCCACACAGAGGCTTCCTGATGGGTAACTCTGACACACACGCATGTCCAAAATGCCAAAGCCCTCATGCAGATTTACTGCATTGCCTTTGGGCTTGCCCCGCGATACAGACTTTCTGGTCCACAGTACATTCTTTCACTGTAAGAAGCCTTCTCCCATACTGCCCAAATTCAGACCTATGGGCACTCTTTGGGATATTTCCTGGAGATTACACCTCCGTCTCCAACATCCATAAACGGCTACTGTTTTATGTGGCGGCTGCGGCCAGAAAGTCGGTCTTGCAGTGCTGGATCCAACCAGGCCCGCCCACTCTCAGATTATTCCTAGATAAACTATCACATGTATTCAGGATGGACTGGATTGAAGCGGCACAACAAAAGGAAAAAAGAACACAACATTTCTTCCAAACGTGGTCACCATTTATTAACCTGTTACCTACACACATTAAAACAAAAATAAAGAGCTGCTTTGAATTCACAACATGGTACCTGACGAACCAACCCACAGATATTAGCGCCCCCCTTTCTGTAGCACAGCAATTTTAAATATGGATGCAACATTATAGTTCAGGGCTTCCCTCTGGGTGTGTTGGATGTCCGGGTCGCAGGTAGGTTCCCCTGTGTCTGTCTCCCCCTCCCCCCTCCCCCTTCCCCCTTCTCTCTTTCCCCCATCCCCCTGTTTGATGTTTATTATAAGTAAAAATTTTAATGCAAACACACCAGCCTATAGGTGAAAGGTGGCCAAGTGAAACCGGGAATGCGCAGCAGAATCTATACAGAATTGCCTTTGGGCTGACCAGAGAGATCACGTGCACTCGGAATGGCACGCATATTAAGAATGAGGGATAGGCTGAGTCATGACTCTTTGCAAAATTTCTGCTTCTGCTGAATACAAATGTTATTATTGACCCATGTTAACACAAGATTTGATGTGTATTAAGAGTGTTTTGCAATAAAAAAACAAGTTTGAAAAAAAAAGGGTATTTAATCACTTTTCTAAATATATGTCATTAAAAAAAAGTGAATCATGTGAGAGCTACAGCCGTCCTTACATGCCCTTGGTTTCCTGATAGTTTACATTAGATACGACCAGGAGCTGATCTGGCTGCACTTGCGTTGTTTGCACTTCTTATCTGATGGCAGGGAACATGAATGAGTTTTAAAAGGACTGGGGAGAAAGATTTATTGTCTTATGTATAGAGAAACTCATGAGACAAACTCCAAAACCCAAGAAGATGTATATCTGATACTGGATGGACAGGAGAATCCTTCAGGGAAGGGACTCGTGGGCAATTTAGTCTAAGGCAAAGTTGCTCATAAAAGTAAATTTTTTACTTTATGTAATTCTTATTGTTCACTTAAAAGAGTTTTCCCACCGGGATGTTTTGACATCTCATAACCAGCTGCCTTTTCAAGCTGCAGGCAGTTCTACAGCTTCAGGCTCCCACTTCCTGTTTAGAGTGTGGATGGTTCTACAGCTTCAGGCTCCCACTTTCCTGTTCAGACTGTGGGTGGTTCTACTGCTTTAGGCTCCCACTTCCTGTTCAGGCTGTGGTCAGCTCTACAGCTTCAGGCTCCCATTTCCTGTTCAAGCTGTGGGTAGTTCTACAGATTCAGGCTCAACAGATCCTACAGCTTTAGGCTCCCACTTCCTGTTCAGACTGTGGGCGGTTCTACAGCTTCAGGCTTCCACTTCCTGTTCAGACTGTGGGTGATTCTACAGCTTCAGGCTCCCACTTCCTGTTCAGACCGTGGTCAGTTCTACAGCTTCAGACTCCCATTTCCTGCTCAGGCTGTGGGTGATTCATACAGATTCAGTTTCACATTTTATGTTAAAGCTCGGTGGGTAGTCTACGTTTATGCTCTACTTCCTGTTCAGGCTGTGGATGATTCTACAGATTCAGGCTCCCACTTACTGGTCAGGCTGTGGACAGTTCTACAGATCCAGGTTCACACTTTCTGTTCCAGTAGTGGGTGGCTATACAGGTTCAGGCTCCCACTTCCTGTTCAGACTGTGGGCTGTTCCACAGCTTCAGGCTCCCACTTCCTGTTCAGACTGTGGTCAGTTCTACAGCTTCAGGTTCCCACTTTCTGTTCATTTAGTGGGCAGTTCTACAGATTCAGGCTCCCCATTCCTGTATAGGCTGAAGATGGTTCTATAGCAGTGACTGACATTCCAGCACTGCTATCTTCTATTTCTAGCTCTGCCTGTTACAGACACATTACAGATAGAAGGGTTGTAAGAAACAATGACACTGTCCAAGCAGGATGGCTGCCTATAAATATGAGTGAGCAGAGCTGTGTTTGTCATGAGAGGAAGCTTCTAGTGAGAAGCAAAAAAATCTTACCTGCTGCCATGACACCCTGGTATCTGCTGATGACTCTGTTATCTTATTATCTAATGTAATGACACATAAATGTGCTCTGCAGTCCTGACAGGATGGCACAAGGTGTTCTCCTGGTCAGTAACTCTAAGGCTTAAAGTTTTACTCAGTCAAAAGATAATATTGGAAAGTGAGGAAGCTACATTGTTGCTTGATTAAGACACTGCAAGGATTGAGGCTCAACCTTTCAGGCCACTGTTAAAACACAGCACCTACCATTAGTTTATATTATCAGGTCATTGAACGGCTAAGACGATTAACCAATGCGGTTAGTGGGAATGACGGACAAGTGAAAAATTGCAACATAAGAAAGGGGGTGATGATCAGGGCAACTGACCAGTGACCTACACCATTAACCAGCTTCTACTACAGAGATCCCCCCATGAGTTACCAACTCCATGGCCTGAACCTGTATAACTCAATCTTTAGTAAAAGTTCCGTTTTAGTCGTCTGTACAATTCTGTGATCCTTGGATATTTGGATAGGGATCGGTGTTATCTCCATAAGACTGAACAAATGCATCCATAGTCGTTTGTTCCAGCTCTTGGAAATATGTCTGATGAAGGAAAACCCGCGATCCGGGCTGGTGTTACCACTCCAACCCAAGCCGGCATCTTACTTCACCTGTCCTACGCTCCTCGCTCCACTGTCGTCCTGCTCCTTGTACCAGATCGCGCTGGTACTCCATTGCTTAGGACAAGCTAGCTCGTGAGGAGTCAAAGGGCCAGCGCATCATGTTGCCTCCGTGGCTGACACCTCCTGCTTCATAGAAGGAATCTGTGCAGAATGTTGGTGCTCCTGTGTTCCTGCCTGATTGCCTCGTACTTGCTGTCTGTATTTCTTGGTTTCTGACTCCTGCTATTGGAGTTCTTGACTACTCTTTCTGCCGCCTGCCTTGACCTTTTTGCCTGTGACCCGACACCTCTGCCTGCTCCCTCGGTACCTCGTTTGGGCACTTCAGCAGCCACTGTAGGTGTTGCGACCTGGGAGTCCCCCGCAGCCAAGTCCCTCCTTCCTTGCGGCTCTGGTAAATACTCAGGGGCTCCTAAGACTCCACTCCCTGACATGGTCTCTGTTATCACTCGCGGTGACCCAACGGATCCATACCCATAAACGGAACATACTATTTTTAAAATGTAACATCATCCATCCTGTAGGCTGAACACTGTAGAAGCAAAAAAAAAATAGACGCCAAAATTGTGTTTTTTGGGGTCATGTCACCTCCCCTAAATTGGGATTAAAACTGATTTTAAAAAGTCCCAGCTATCCCCAAAATGGTACCAATAAAAGTGCACGTCAGTCTGCAAAAGTGAAAAGTACGCTCTCACTTAGGTTCTTAGATGGAAGGGGCAAATATGTTACATGGTCACCAGACAAAACGGCACTGCGGTGCAAATGTAAGGAATAGAAAACGGATTTTTTATGGTACTTAAACATAATGAAAACCCAAAATATTTGGAGTCACCCAGAATCGTATCGACCTGCAGAATCCAGATAACACCAATATTATTAGACCAAGGAGCTGTTGTGAACGACGTTTAAATCAAAAACCTCCGCAAAACACGATTGATAATAGGTTTTTTTTCAAATTTAGGTCCCACTTTTTTTTCTGGTGCAATGATTAACACCCTTAAAAAAGTTCATCTCGTCCACACTAAAAATAAAAACCCTCATTATATGTGTGGTAGATGGTACAAATAGAAAAAAGTTATTCGGAAGGAGGGGAGGGAAAAAAAAGAAGACCCATTTGTTATGAAAAACACAACAACAAATATATAACAGATAAACAAGGCCATATTCACAGTAATGGGGGAGCAGAGGGTGTATGTATTTTGTGTTGGGACACCCAAAAAAATTGAGGGTGCAGCCCATCGAACCGAAATAGATGGAGGTGTCATAGGCTGTTAGCTAGCAGGGTTGCACCACACGTATCTGTAATAATGGAACCCTTCTGTATCGCTGTAGATATATGAAATTTTTATACCAGCTAACCTCCCCACTCATGCATAGAAAGCTGTGAGTGGTTGTCTTAGGGATTTGTGCATTGTTGTGAATCTCCCATTGTATTATATGTGGACTTTCTGAAGAATGGTTTGTGAACAGGTATTAAATTCACAGTGCAGTCTAATTGTCCCCCTAGCGTTGGTGGGGGTATGTGAGCTATGCTCAGGAAGCAGTGCACTGTTTTATCTTTCCCAAGTAGCACAGGGGGACAGTGTTGCCCATATTTACTGGGTTCTGTTTCCAGTCAAGCCTTTGAGTTGTGGAGTATGGCCTTGTCCCTCTGTTTTTTGAGTAATTAATGTCCTATTTTTTCAGTGTTTTTTCCATATTGTTATGACCAGCCATCTAGAGGGGATTAAAACACTATGTCATGGAATGATGTGGCCCTTGTACTGAACAAAAAATACTTTCTCAAGGGAAATACATTGGGACGGTGCTTAAATTATTTCTAGCTATAGATAGTATGTGCAGAGCGAGCCAATCGAGAGTCGGGCTTGCCCTTTTTGGGGCTATATTTTCACCTGGAGGGAAGAGTACAAGGGGGAGTGCAGCTTTCTATGTCTCACTGACATTTTCTCAGCATTAGAAGCTTTCCAAGCAGGGAACTGGATCTGAATTAGGTCTAAGGAAGTCATTTGCACCTTCTGTATGAGTCCAGCTCTATCAATGTGTTCATTTGCTGTGTGCAATGCGTTGTCCCTGGTGCTGAACACAGGGCTGAAGGCGCCGGATCCAATCACTATGAGGACTTTCTGTGTTGATAACTTTTTAGCACATCAGCTCCATATTCACAGCTCTTCTTATTGCACTGACACGAGAGCAGGAGATGTAATCTATAGAGCTTCAGAGCTCAAAGTAAACAAAAGTAATTTGTCTTCCTTGTTTGCTAGAAATAATAACACTCCGTTCTCAAGCTGTGTGCCAACCCGTGGTGACGTCACTCCTTGCTCTCAGATATGAGCAGAAAGAGTAGAGGAGAGCAGGTCGGTAACCAGAGAAACCCGTTTGAACTCAGAGAAGATAAAATCTCTCTAATCTCCTCAACAAAGCAATATATTTGGGGAAAAAAGTCTTAGTTAATCATTCCCTACATGTTGAAGCTAAACTTTGTAGTGAGACAACCCTTTTAAGGGAGTAAATTATATAGGGGGGAAGCACCTAGTAGATTTCACACACTTCTGACCAAAAAATTCCCCCTTGTGTTCCCGTTTGAAATCAGAGATATTACTGAGATGGTATATATAGAGGGTATAGCCATAGGGAAAATTAGTATACAGTGAAGGAAAATATGTTTTTGAACCTTGCTGAATGTGGTAAGTTTTGCCACTGGACAAAGACATGAACTAGTCTATTATTTTAAGGAGTAGGTTTAATTTTATCACAATGAGAGCATAGAATATCAAAATAAAATTCGAAAATTTTATATAGTATAAATTATATAATTTTATTTGCATTTTGCAGTGAGAAATAAGTATTTGATCCCTCTGGCAAACAAGAATTAATACTTGGTGGCAAACACAGCAGTCAGACGTTTTTTGTAGTTGATGATGAGGTTTGCGCACATGTCAGGAGGAATTTGCTCCACTCCTCTCTGCAGATCATCTATAAATCATTAAGATTTTGAGGCTGTCGCTTGGAGACTCGGAGCTCACCTCCCCTCATATGTTTTCTTGGGATGAAGGTCTGGAGACTGGCTATGCCACATCCATGTCCTTAATGTGCTTCTTTTTGAGCCACTCCTTTGTTGCCTTGGCTGTATGTTTTGGGTCATTGTTTTGCTGGAAGACCCATCCATGACAAATTTTTAATGTGCTGGTTGAGGGAAGGAGGTTGCCCTCCATTCTCCCATTGATGCGGTGAAGTAGTCCTGTGCCCTTAGCAGAGAAACACCCCCAAAACATCATGTTTCCCCTTCCATGCCTGACAGTGGGGGACAGTGATTGTTTGGGTCTTAGGCGCATTTCTATTCTTCAATAACACGACGAGTTGAGTTAATGCAAAAGGAACTAAATTGTTTGTTTTATTATTTCACAACAGCCCTTCTCCAGGCACCTCACAGAATAATTCAGGTGTTCATTGGCAAATTCAGATGGCATGCACATGCGCCTTCTTGAGCAGGGGGAACTTGCGGGCACCTGCAGGATATTTAAAACATTACGGCATAAGTGTTACCAATGGTTTTCTTGGTGACTGTTGGGTCCCAGCTGGCCTTGAGGATCAGTAGAAAAGTTTAACAACCGTTGTAATTTTTGGCTGATTATCTCACCTTCCTCATGATCAGGGGTTACCCCACCAAGGTGGGAGATTTTGACTTGGTGCCCATGATCGATGTCGATTGACAGTCATTTTGTAAATCTTCAATTTTCTTACTATTTGTGCCAACGTCGTCTCTTCTTACAGCGTCTTACTTATGTTTTGTAGCCCATTCCAGCTTTGATGCTGTCTATGATCTTGTCCATGACATCACTTAGAAAGCTCCTTGGTCTTGCACATGTTTAGAGGGTAGAGTCTGACTAACAGATGTATGTGACAAGAGTACTTTTATTAAAGGTATACTATTTAAGAAGCTGTCTGTATGCAAGTAATGAGTTGATTAGGAGTCTAACTGGTCTGTTTGGAGCAAAGAAATCTTAATGGTTGGTAGGGGGAATCAAATATTATTTCTCACTGCAAAATGCAAAATTTACATTTATTAAATTTATACAATGTGATTTTCTGGATATTATTTTGGATATTCTATCTCTCATTGTTAAAATTAACCTCCCCTTAAAATGATACACTGTTCATGTCTTTGTCAGTGGGAAAACTTATACAGTCAGCAAGGGATCAAATACTTATTTAGTTATTACTTCACTGTAACAGCTTAGTTTTTGTATGGAGCATGTGAGCTTGCACAGCTCCGGGATCACCGCATAAGTCCTTCAGGCATTGAGACAGAGGCAGTAGTCAGGTGCAAACGGTTCCGTGGTCCGTGTGTTTATTGTGCAAACAGAACAAAACTTATGGCAACCTGCACAGCAAAACAAGAAACATAAAGAAAATCCTGCTCCTCTGAGTGCTCACTATACAGAGGTCTAGTTCCCTTACTTGCATCTTGTGGGACGGAGTAGCAGACACCTACCTCCTCATGGTGAATGTATCCAGCATGAAAGGTAGACAGGAGATACAACCAACGCCCATGTAGTTACATGCTGATGTTATATAACACCAGGGAAATCCGGAGTTGCCATGGGGAATAAGCTACCCACCCTGCTCATATACTTACTCCCCAATGATAAGGACGACCTGGATCTGACTGTAAGCCATACTAACATACGCTAAACATATGCCGGACAGTCTGTAACTGCTGACATTATATTAATGTGCTTTCACTCCACCAAGGCTCCTTACCTTGGTGGCATGTGTCTTGGACTCTCCAGACATATGTCCAGAACCTGGCTCGGACATACACGCCATTGTAGACCTTCCCAGCTGCGGCCTTACAAGCAACAATGCAGCCATGTGGCTGAGCCCTAAAATGAAGCCATATTCTCCATCCGGTCCTTTCAGAGGTTGATTAGCAATGATTTATTTCTGGGTTCTTGGTCATAGGGGAAATAATTTCTATATTATAACCTATAGGATATAGGCTGAGTCTTTTGGACTGATGGAGAATTGTCATATAAAACAAGTGATACAATATCCGCTCCACTGCGATCTGGGAGAAAGATGTTCGTACAACCAGGCGAGCGATCGGGGCTTCCTATTTAACGGAGAAAGAACTAATTCCTGGCAGCTGAAAGTGAATACAGCGTGGCGTCTATCACTAAGTTGCCGCAAATGTGTCTGGTTCTGCAGGACGGCAGCCAATCTGGAAACAGTAGGAGATCAGGCAATCTTGACAGTTAATCGAAATGTGGAGAAGTTCACCGACTTCAAAGCTTTCCGAGTTTCAATTTCAATTACAACTTCCCGAAAAGATTATGAATAAGTTTGTAGTTGGCGCGGACTGGTGGGCAGTGAGCACGGCGCACGGGGCTCAGGTGTGCCACCCTGGCGGCACAATGAAGGGAGCAGACGAGAGAAAGCGGCGAGTCATCAGAAGGCGGCGAGTCATCAGAAAGAGGTGAGTCATCAGAAGGCGGCGAGTCATCAGAAGGCGGCGAGTCATCAGATGTGCAGTGTACTTATCAGAATGGTGGTTGGATGTCTTCAGAATGGCGCGCGAGGTGAGTCATCAGAAGGCGGCGAGTCATCAGAATGCGGCGAGTCATCAGAAGGGGGCGAGTCATCAGAAGGCGGCGAGTCATCAGATGGCGGCGGAAGTCATCATGAGGCGGCGAGGTCATCAGAAGGGGTGCGGAGTCTTCAGTAGGCGGCGAGTTCACTCAGAAGGCACGGACGAGTCATCAGAAGGCGGCGATGTCTCAGAAGGGGGGGCGAGTCATCAGAAGGCGGCGATCGAGTCATCAGGGAAGGCGGAGAGTCTATCAGAAGGCGGCGAGTTCATCAGAGGAGAGAGAGTCTTCAGAAGGGGCGAGTCATCAGAAGGACGGCGAGTAGCAGAAGGCGGCGAGTCATAGAAGGCGGCGGTCGTCTTCAGAAAGGAGGGCGAGTCTCATCAGAAAGGGGGGAGAATAGTCATCAGAAGGGGGGCGAGTCTCTTCAGAGGCGGCAGGGGCGAGTCTCAGAAGGCGGCGAGTCATCAGAAGGGGGCGTGTACATCGAAGGCCGCGGAAGGTGCGCGGGGCTCAGGTGTGCCAACACGCGGCACGATGATGGGGAGCAGACGAGAGAATGAGGTGAGTCCATCAGAAGGCGGCGAGTCATCAGATAGGACGCTTTCGAAGTCATCAGAGGCGCGCGAGTCATCAGAAGGCGGCGAGTCATCAGAAGGCGGACGGTTTTTTATTCTCTTTCTTTTCTCATTCTAGGACAGATGTGCAAGAATTTGCTTGTTGAATATTTCAAGGATCTGCAGGAAGGGAATAGACTCAATAACCTATTGTTCTCTTATGTGCGCTTTATTGTGTTCTCAAGGTGATGGAAGAAAGTTCTTATAATTTTCATCCACAAACAATATGGAGCATGTTTTGTAGTCGCTCACATGAGAAAATGCAGAACAGTAGAGGAGCGCGCCATGTATGATCGCTTTATCATCCCCACTGTAGGAAGGAACATTGCAGGGAAGCAAAAATAGAGGCGATGTTAAATAAAATCTGATTGTTCTAGTTCTTGGAAAAAAGCAGAAAGCAGAACCTACTCAATAACTTCAAAATAACATAGGGGGTGCTTCCTACCTACATCTGGAAAATAATAGTATCTACAGGAGGGAAAGCCTTCTTCCATTATGGGAACCTGGGATCTCTGTGGATTTGTCGCCCCCGGAGCTGGCACAGCAGGAAGAGACGAGGCTTCAGGAAAGGTTTAGATAACCACTTATTAGTAATCAATACTAATACTTATGGAGCCGGATAAAATATCTAGATCCAGGCTGATGGCAATTATAAGAAACAGAAATAAAACTTGGTTGAAGATTGGTTTCTCTGGCCCTCCTTCACCACATTCTTCCCAACTTGGTTTGAACTTGATTGGAAATTTGTATTTTTTTCAACCGTTATCTAATTATATAACGATGTAACTATGTGATAAGTGTTTTTTTTTACTCAATCCTCCAAAAATCTGCAAAATGGGGGGAACCTGGGGCGTTTGGAGACGTCTAGAGATTAATGCTCACCTGCCACACAAAAGATGGGGAAAAGAGAGTGATCCCCCTTAATATTGAGAGAGGGAAGGTGCAATGTTGAGAGCTCCCAAAGAAGGCAATTCTCAGAAGGAACTGTACTTTCCCAAGCCAAGCAGCAGGCCTCCTCTTTACCCTTCCAGCCTTGATCAGCACAGTACCTCTTGATATTAGACTTGATTTTAGCCAAAAAGCCGGGAAGTAATCTATCATGTGATAAATGTACTCAAATAGAGTCAAGGGAAGAGGAACTTTTTTTTGGTTGACATAGCTACAGTAAATATTGAAAATTCGCAAATTTTTTTTTTTTTTTTAGCTAGTCTGGTAGCATTAAAGAATCCAATTAAAAGGAACCTTGGCGATAAACTCTACTAATGGAAGGATGATGCATGGTACTGGCTAGGGGAAGTATCCAGAGTGACCATCCGCCATCTTCGCCTAAGCAGCGTTCTATCACGGTACATTTTCCTGCAATTGACCAAGGCAGCAACCCTCTCGGATTATACACTAAATGCTTAGCCATTAAGGCAGAGACGTGATCTATCATGTGTATAAGTGTACTCAAATAGCATCGAAGGGACGAGGTCTAGGACTCCACAGTGCACCCAAATGGAGGCAGCATCCTTGAAGTCACATCTGACCACTAAAGAGCCTTTAAATTGACTTTTTTGGTTGCAAACTACAACAAAATTTGATTATAAAAACAAAACCAAAAACATATAGCGAGATGGTTTGCATAAAGAATCACAATTACCAAAGGAACTAGTCAGGATAACCTTGGGATAACCTCCCACAAAAGGTGGATGTGATGCTGGGCCATTGCGTTCAGAGGAAGGTGTATCCAGAATGACCATCTGCCCCTCTTCGCCTATGTAGGGGTCATCACCATACACTTCTGTCCTTGAATGAGGCAGTACCTCCGGTATTGCATTTGATCTTAGCCAAAAGGCAGAGAAGCGACTCTACCATGTGATAAGATGCATTAAATACCATCAAGGGGAGAGAGCTAAGACTCCAGCGCCACCAATTGAAGGCAGCATTCATTAAAGGGGTTTTGCCACAATCTAATATTGACGTGGGATCCTCCAAAATGGGTATTTATGCGTCACAACTCAGAATAGTAGGAGACTGGATAGCTAACGTTAGCACATTTACAGAACCTAACGTGGACCAGCAATTTTCCCCTAACATTTCACTGTAAGTCTCCTTACACCTCCCGTACTCAAATATACACTCCAGAACTAACGAGGAAACAACCCCTCTTTAATAATGACTGCGTGGCGCTCCTGGACCAAAGCGAGGCAAATTATAGGTTAAACCCAAATCACTTCTCCTGCTGGTTACCATTTGTTGTAATCGATTTACTATGGGCAAACAGCCCGATGAGCTTCAAAAGGGATGGCTAGGACTTCGGGGGTACACAGAATAGCAGACATGGTCGACACAAAGTAGAAGCGCCCTACCTGTACAATGACAGCACAACTTAAAATTCCAATTATAGGCCTCTCCACCATTCCACTAACTTTCAGGCATTGTAGCTACATATTGGCAACCTTAAAATACTTAGAAAGCCCAGATGGAATGACCCGTTCCTCAAAATACACCAACTTCCCAACGAAATAAACGCCTATAAACAAGGATTATTCACCCTATCTACATAAACCTATAGATTGTTTACTCTAGAATACGTGGTGGCCTCTCATACTGGACAAGAAAGATACCCTCTCTGACCACGCCGACCTTATGCTAACCTAGCTCACCAAACAAGGCCAAAATTTCTAACTATCCATGAACTACTGGGAAATGGCCTTCCAAATTCACCACATTGATCATAGTCTCCCGCACTGAGCGCTTCCTGATGGGTAACTTGATACACACGCATGTCCAAAATGCCAAAGCCCTCATGCAGATGTAATTTACTGCATTGCCTTTGGGATTGCCCCAGCGATAACAGAATTTCTGCGTACACAGTACATTTTTTTCCTGTAAGAAACCTTCTCCCATACTGCCAAATTCTGACCTATGGGCCAACTCTTCTGGGATATTTCTGGAGATTACACTCCGTCTCCCAACATCCATTAAACGGCTTACTGTTTTATGTGGCGGTGCGGCCAGAAAGTCGGTCTTGCAGTGCTGGATTTCAAACGGGGCCCATCCCACCCTCCAGATTATTCCTAGACAAACTATCACACATTTTCAGATGGTTGGATTGAAGCGGCGCAACAAAAAGGAAAAAAAGTACACAAACAATTTCTTCACAAAGTCGGTCACCATTTATTAACCTTGTACCTACACCACATTAAAACAAAAATAAAGAGCTGGCTTTGAATTCACAACATGTTACCGGTCGACACCACATCCCACAGACTATAGCGCTACTCTGTAGCACAGGCATTTTAATTATGGATGCAAGCTATTATAGTTCCAGGGCCTTCCCCATCTGGGGTGTGTTTGGTTGCTGCACAGTGGTCGCAGGTAGGTTCCCCTGTGTCGGTCTCCCCATTCCCCCCCCTCCCCTTCCCCCTTCTCTTCTTTCCACCATCCCCCTGTTTGATGTTTATTATAAGTAATATTTTAAATGCAAACACACAAGGCCTATAGGTGAAAGGTGGCAAAGTGAATGAACCGGAATGAGCAGCCAGAATCTATACAGAATATTGACCTTTGGCTGACAGGGAGATCACGTTGCACTCGGAATGGCACTGGCATGATTTAGAATGTGCGATCTAGGCTGAGTCATGAACTCTTTGCAAAATTTCTGATTCCTGCTGAATTACAAATGTTATTATTGACCCATGTTAACCACAAGATTTGATGTGTATTAGAGTGTTTTGCAATAAAAAAAACAAGTTATTTGAAAAAATGGGCTATTTAATCACTTTTTCTAATATATGTCATGTAAAAAAGTGAATCATGTGAGAGCTACAGCCTTCCTTACATGCCCCTTGGTTTCCAGATAGTTTACATTAGATACGACAGGAGCTGATACTGGCTGCAACTTTCGTTGTTTGCACTTCTTATCTGATGGCAGGGAACATGAAGAGTTTTAAAAGGACTGGGGAGTAGAAAGATTTATTGGTTCTTATGTATAGATATTACTCTGGTGTGTAATGAATTTTATCTTAGTAAACATGCAGATGCTCCCATTTTGGGCAACATAAAAAACCCCCACAACTGCTTCAGCCCCCCTCCTCTCTACCAACTGCAGCCAGAAAGAAAGAAGGCTGCTGCTGAGGCTTTTCTTCCTCCTGAGCAGATAACAGGGAGAAAATAAATGATACAGCTTGTGCACATACAGTCTCCTCTGTAGATTAGCAATACAACAATGTTTGCATAACTACAGAGACTGAGTATCAGGAACGTGCATGGGAGGTGGATCGATGAGCATCACAGAGGAGGTACTTGTTTTTTTTAAACACAGAAACACAACACCCCTTTTTTCAAGCCTCAAGAGGGGAGCATCAGCCTGTTAGGTGAGGAACTTACTTCTTTGCAAAGCCCCTTTAAAGTCACATATGACTCACCAAAAGAGTCTTGAAACATGACTAGGATTTTAAAGTGAAGCTAGTTACCTATTTTCAGCAAGCGGTTTAGGGTGTTTGCCCCTTTTCAGAGCAGAGCAGGGTTCTGGTTGGTTTGGTGAGTAAAAGGCTTTACATATAGCTCATGCTTCTTCCAATAGGTGTTGGTGTAGTAGCATTCTTCCCTTGGGCATATTTTAATGTATTTCAATATAGCAGCGCAATCATGGCTTCACATCTCTTCATGGTGCCTCTCCATAATGAGATATATTACCCTCTTGAAGCTATGGACACCTCTTACTCAAAGTCATGTTTCAAGGCTCTTTGGTGACTCAGATACAATTTTGAGGAAAGCTACTTTGGATAGGTGGTGCTAGAGGCCTAGTGCTCCTCGTGAGCTTATTTGAATATATCTAAATTTTAGTGGGGCATTCATGGTGTATAAGTCAACACTCTCTAATGAGGGACATTATTCCTTTTTAGCTACTTCCAAAGCCTTTTCTTTAAAACTCCTAGTATGTTTCCCCCAAGGATTTTTGGGGGTGGGGGTGTAGTGCTGAGCTCTCTTGTCAGGGTTTCTCACATGACTTTGTTTTGAGAATACTGTACCACGTAGACATAGCTTTATGTTAGTGAGAAAATACTACCCAGCAATGTTTAGGGGGAAAGGATGGGAATGCAGGTGTTCATGGCTTATTACCAGGGGTTTTTCAACACCCCCCCCCCCGGTGATGGATTTTTCCAGTGCCAGGTTAACCTCTGAAGAACTGGCCATTCAGAGGAGGTGGGGCCTTATACTGGAAAAATACTGATCTGTTAGTTTGTGTAACACTTGGTTGCGCAGGCATTTGTTTCAAATGAGATATAAGCTAAGAAAGTTTGCTGCGCAGTAAGAAGTATCTGGACCTTTGGGCTATAGAGGGACGCCTCGCCGCCACAGTGTTGTATCCCAGGAATATCTCTATCTTCGCTGGCCCACTTCTCCCAGTTGATGTTATAGATAGATGAAGTGTAATTCCTGATGAGGCTTTGACCTGTATATAGGTGTAATGTAAGTATTTAACCCTTGCACTCTGTATTATACGTGCTTTGCCTTTGTAATCTGTATTATGCAAAAGTGTATGCAATATCACACTATCTTCTTGTGGTCTTATGTAATCACTGAATTCTTCATATAAAAAAGTTGATAAAGCATTTGATGTTGCCTTCTTTAAAGCCGTATCTGACCCCTTAAAATAGTTGGCAAAACAGGTGGGTCAGATGTGACTCTGAGTACAGCCACTTCCAATTGGTGGCGCTAGAGTCCTAGTTCCCTTCCCTTGAGCTTATATGAATATATTTCAGTTTTAATGGGGCGTTCTTGACTTGCAAGTATCCACAGGGTTTCAGGGCACTTTTCGCTAATGAGGAATATTAGCCCTATTGAGCTTTGTGCTAAGCGGAAACATTTCCTAAATATAGCAGTGCTAGAGGATATGCTATAAGAGAGTCCCACTACCCAGTGGATTCCATAGACCCACAGACCTGAATCCTGCATCTTTAAATGTTCTTACAGCTAGATAGTTAGATAGATAGATAGATAGATATGAGATAGATAGATAGATTTGATATGAAAATTTGATAGATTAGTTTAGATACGAGATAGATTGATAGATAGATAGAGATAGATTAGATAGTAGATAGATAGATAGGAATAGATAGATAGAGATAGAATAGAGAAAAAGGGTAGATAGATAGAAGGGTAGAAAAGATATGAGATAAATAGATATGAGATAGGGTGGATGGATGGATAGATAAATTATTTAGATAGATAAATAGATAGATATGAAAATAGATATGAGATTTAATAGATAGATAGATATGAGATAGATATGAGATAATAATAGATAAAAGATAGATAGATATGAGATGATATATATAGATAGATAGATAGTAGATAGTATAAGATTGATAGATATAGAAAATAGATTTGATATGAGATAGATAGATATGAGATAGATAGATATAGATAGATAGATAGATAGATAGATAGATAGATAGATAGATAGATTTTTTTCCATAAATCAACATTACTTTAAAGTGGTATATTAAAGTAATATATTAAAGGGGTCTTCTCAGCACATTTGGCTGAAACATATAGGCAAAGAAAAATAAAAATTATTACCAAATACATTGCTGTTCTGATTTTGCTTCCTTTCAGAGTCAGAACACTTCTTATCTCCTGCTTATTTACAGCAGCTTTCATAGGCTTCCAACCACCTCTATCTGCTGTAACAGTGTCCAGGCTGGTGACATCAGTTCAGGTTGTGTTTGGTCAGCAGCACGGAGTTTATCACTCCCTGATATTATCTTTCTTCCAAGAAAACTTTAACCCTTAGATTTACTGACCTTGGAGCAGCCTTGTGCCATCCTGTCAGGTCTGCAGAGGACATAGCTGTGTAATTACATTAAAGATAACAGAGTCATTCAGAAATGTGTCTTGACAGCATTTATGTTTTTCTCTTTCACTAGAAGCTTCAGCTCTGTTTAAAGTGCATCAGTGCATCCTTATTGGAAGGTGTCATTGTTTTTCACAACCCCTCTATCAGTAATGTCCCTGTAACAGACACAGCTAGGAATAAGAGATTTAAAAGCCGAAATGTCAGTCACCCACAGCCTGAAGAGGAAATGGGAGTTTAAGACTTTACAACGACCCACAGCCTGAATAGGAAGTTGGAGCCTAAAGCTGTAGATCTGCCCACAGCCTGAACAGGAAGTGGGAGTCCAAAGCTGTAGAACTGACCACAGTCTAAACAGGAAGGAGAAACCTGAAGCTGTTGACCTGTCGACCGCCTGAACAGGAAGTGGGAGCTTGAGGCTGTGGAACTAAGACAGAGAGAGGAGATGCATGATGTTAGTCATGGTTCACCCTGAACATCCTGGCCCCTTAATAGGGAAATGGTGGAGAGGATGTGGAGTCATTACACAGAAAGGCTTCTTACCACAATGTAGATCTGAGGTTTGCGTCTCTTGGCCAAATCGATAATATTCACTCCGTTATAATACAAGTTCTCGATGCAGCCGTGGAAATTCCTCTTCAGAAACGTTCCGGGTTTTCCTGGCACTGGAATCCCTCCGAAGCTGAACTTTGGGAAAGAAGAAAATCACAACTTGGCTCAATGTTCCTGAATATCACAAAGAGTCCAAAAGAGAGAACCGAAAATCTACAACAAGGAAGGAAATGAAAGTCTCATCGTGAGATTGTCCTGGACTGACCCGGACTGACCCGGACTGACCCAGACTGACCCGCACTGACACGGACTGACCCAGACTGACCCGGACTGACCCGGACTGACCCGGACTGACCCGGACTGACCCAGACTGACTCGGACTGACCCGGACTGGGCCCGGGATGACCCGGATGACCTGGGGTGACCGGACTGACCGGATGACCCCAGGGACGACCCGGACTGACCTGGACTGAGCTGGACTGACCTGGACTGACCTGGACTGACCCGGACTGACCTGGAAGAATATACAAGGGACGGAATATTCTAGCTTCCTGCATGAAACGTACTATTAAAGCCAAGTATCTGTAGACATCAGTGCAGTCACCTCTATCATCAGACATCAGTGCAGCCACCTCTATCATCAGACATCAGTGCAGCCACCTCTATCATCAGACATCAGTGCAGCCACCTCTATCATCAGACATCAGTGCAGCCACCTCTATCATCAGACATCAGTGCAGCCGCCTCTATCATAGACTCAGTGCGCCGCCCCTTCATCAGACACAGTGCAGCCCTCTATATCAGAAAATCAGTGCAGGTCACTTCTATCATCGACTTCGTGCTCTACCTCTACATCAGAACCCCAAATGCATACTCTATTATCGGGCATTTAAGTGCGCACCTCTATCATCAGACATCAGTGCAGCCGCCTCTATCATCAGACATCAGTGCAGCCACCTCTATCATCAGACATCAGTGCAGCCGCCTCTATCATCAGACATCAGTGCAGCCGCCTCTATCATCAGACATCAGTGCAGCCACCTCTATCATCAGACATCAGTGCAGCCACCTCTATCATCAGACATCAGTGCAGCCGCCTCTATCATCAGACATCAGTGCAGCCGCCTCTATCATCAGACATCAGTGCAGCCGCCTCTATCATCAACATAGTCAGCCACCTTTTATCAGATCAGTGCAGACACCTCTATCATCAGACATCAGTGCAGCCGCCTCTATATCAGAATCGGTGCAGAAACCCAGGGCCGGAGGGGAATAAAAAATCAGCCTGGCCCAAAGCCCCCAGCGCCCACTACAATATCCATTAAAAAATTCCCGTTGTTTGCACCTCGCCATTTTTAAAAATAAACCCTAAAAAAAGTGTTTCACCAGGGGTTTTTTGGTGCATTTATGTTTTTTTGGGGGGCTTTTTTGTGCGAAAGGCAGAGCAGTTAATGCTGAACATTTCTGCACGAAAAATGCACAAAAAATGCACCAAAACCGCCCCGTGTGAAGCCCCCTACATACAAGCAAAAAAGAAAGTGGTTTGCGAGAAACCCCCTCACAGAGTCAGGTTTTGCACTTGTTTTAAATCCGGGACAACCCCACATGAACTACATAAGCACCGCATAACACAACCCCCACCAATAAACCCCCCAGTAGTCGGTTTCACCTCCATGAATAAGCACTGATTCAAAACAAAAGTAAAATGACCCTGCAGAGGGACCACAAAGATTTATCTCTGATGGGAGTTGTTTCTTCTCCTTTTTTCTTCTGGCCCAAACCTCCTGAAGTCTTCCCCTGATGAGTGTTCTTCCATTTTTTTTGCCCGGTACAGCATGCGTGCCCTTTCTAGTGGTAACTACTCGCCCCGTAGAATTTCCCACAAATCATCTTAGACCTCTCTTTTCCAGCACTTTCCTATCAATTCCCCAAACAGGTATTTAGACCCGAAAAAATTAGAAATTAAAAAATGTAGAAAAAAAAAAATGAAGGGCCCCTCATTAGCTAGGAAAAAAAGGGCCTTCCTCCTTTTCATTTGGTGGTTTTAGACGGCCTCCCAGAAAAATAGCCAGGTTGCTGGAGCTGTCCCCAGAAATCAGCCTGTGGGGCCCCCGGGGGAGTAAATAGCAGTCAGGGCCGTAATTTAGGAGGCAGGGGCTCTATACCCGGGCAGGGCTTTATATAGGTAGGCGGGGGCCCAGTTATACCCGGCCCGGCCCAGTCTATAGCGAGGAGGACCGGGGGGTATAAAAGGGGGCCAGGCAGGACCAGGGGGGGTATAAAGAGGGCCAGGCAGGGCCAGGGGGGTTAGAGGGGCCAGGAGGGCCAGGGGGGTATACAGGGGCCAGGCAGGGCAGGGGGTATAAGAGGGCCAGGAAAGGGGCCCAGGGGGGTATACAGAGGGCCAGGCAGGCCGGGGGGGGTATAGGGGGCCAGGCAGGGCCGGGGGGGGGTTACAGAGGGCAGGCAGGGCCGGGGGGGTTTATACAGAGGGACGGCAGGTCCGGGGGGGGTATACAGGGGGCCCGGGAGGTCCAGGGGGGTATATGCGGCAGGCGGGCAGGGGGGTTACAGAGGGCCAGGGGGGTATACAGGGGGCCCAGGCAGGGCCAGAGGGGTTAAAGGGGGCCAGGCGGGCCCAGGGGGGTATACAGGGCCCCAGGGGGGCCCAGGGGGGTATTAGCGCCAGGCGGGCCAGGGGGGTATATAGCCCCGGAGGGCCACGGGGGTATACAGAGGGCCGGGGGGGTATACGAGGGCAGGCGGGGCCCAGGGGGGGGTATATAGCGCCGGCAGGGCCCCGGGGGTATAAGAGGGCCGGGGCAGGGCCGGGGGGAGTATTTTGGCCGGGAGGGCCAGGGGGGGTTACGGGGCCAGGCAGGGCCAGGGGGGTATATAGCGCCGGGGCGGGGCCCGGGGGGTATATAGCCAGGCAGGGGCAGTAAGTAGTTTAAAAAAATAAAGAACTTTTTCCTATGTTTTCCCTCCTCTTCTCCAAGTCCGTCCGGAGCGGCCGCCCTCCCGGGTGCGGGCCGCGGAAAAGGGCGCGATGAGTCATCACATCGCGCGCCTGCCCCGTGGCCCCTGGGAGGAACAGCGGGATCAATGATCCAGTGTTAGCCTCGGGTCCCTGCCCCGGCGCGGTGCAGGCGGCGGCATGATGGCGCATGGTTGGGTCAGTGACCCACCCTTTTGCGCGGGGGGGGCCTCTGGGCCCCCCTGGACAGGGGTCCGGTCAAATATGGGGCCCATTGCGGCCCCTGGTGGGCGCCCGGGACTGGGCCCCCCGGGGGGGGGGGGAGGGTTTCACCGGGACCCCGGCGGGGCTCCCAGCGGCCCCGCGGCCCGGACCCAGCGGCCCCCCGGGCAAAGGGGCCCGGGTTTTCCCCTTTGGCCGTCCCGGGGTGCAGAAAACTTTCATAGACATCGTGCGCCACCTTATCATAAGACTAGTCAGCGCCCCCTATCATTAACATCAGTGCAGCCCCCTCTATTTTACCGTCGTGCAGCCACCTTATCATAAATTTTAGTGCGCCGCCCCTATCATTAGACATCAGTGCGCCACTCTATTACCCGTCAGTGCAGCCCCCTTTTCATAAGAAACGTGCAGTACCTCTATCTAGACATCAGTGCCGCCTTATCATTGGACATCGGGCAGCCCCCCTCTTCATCACATGTCAGTCGCCCCTCTATTTTCACACGTCGTGCAGCCCGCCCCTTCATCGACTCAGTGCGTCACCTCTATTTACCAGGGGCATCAGTGCAGTCACCTTATATAGACATCAGGGGCGACACCTCTATCTCAGACGTAGTGCAGCCACCTTATCATGACATCAGTGCAGCCACCTCTATCATCAGACATCGTGCAGAAACCTCTATATAGACGTCGTGCAGTCCCCCTATCATAACATCAGTGCAGCCGCCCCCTATATCAAAATCAGTGCAGCCGCCTCTATCATCAGACATCAGTGCAGCCGCCTCTATCTTCCGACATCAGTGCAGCCGCCTCTATCATCACACGTCAGTGCAGCCACCTCTATTATCACACGTCAGTGCAGCCACCTCTATTATCACACGTCAGTGCAGTCACCTCTATCATCAGACATCAGTGCAGCCGCCTCTATCATCAGACATCAGTGGAGCCGTCTCTATCATCAGACATCATTGCAGCCGCCTCTATATAACATCAGTGAGCCGCCTATCATCAGACATCAGTGCAGTCACCTCTATCATCAGACATCAGTGCAGTCACCTCTATCATCAGACATCGGTGCAGCCGCCTCTTAAACGCATCGTGCATCACCCCTATCATCAGAATCTGGGGAGCCGCCCCGTCACGACATCAGTGCAGTCACCCTTTTCATCAGACATCAGTGCGTCACCTCTTATCAGCTCAGTGCAGTGCCTCTATCTCAGAATCGGTGCGCCCCCCTTATCTAGAATCAGTGCAGCCCCCCTTATCATCAGACATCGTGCAGCCGCCTTATCATCAGATATCAGGCATCACCTCTATCTCAGACATAGTGCGCCGCCTCGATATAGACATCAGTTGCGTCACCTCTAACAGAATCAGTGCAGTCACCTCTATCATAAGAAATCAGTGCAGCCGCTCTTTTCAGCATAAGTGCGCCGTCTATCATCAGACCTGTGCAGCGCCTCTATCATAGACATCAGTGCAGCCCCCCCTATCTTTAGTCTCAGGCAGCGCCCCCTATATCGACATCGTGGAGCGTTCTATCTTAAAAATCAGTGCAGCCACCCCTTTTCTAGACATCAGTGCAGCCCGCCCTATCATCAGACATCAGTGGGCCGCCTCTATCATTAGGGAAACCAATTCAGAGCCTCTATATGAAATCAGTGCGCCCCCCTCCCATCATCGAATCGTGCAGCCGCCTCTACTCAGACTTTGTGCAGCCCCTCGTCATCAGACTTAGTGCAGCCACCTCATCATAGAACAGTGCGCGCCTCTATCATCAGACTTTTGTTTTCAGTCGCCTTTTTCAGACATCAGTGGAGCCCCTCTTCATCAGACATCGTGCAGCCGTCTTAATTTAGACACGTGCAGCCGCCTTAAATTTCAGACATCAGTGCAGTCACCCCTATATCAGACATCATGCGCCGCCCCTATCTCGACATCAGTGCAGCCCGTCTCTATCATCAGAATCAGTGCGCCACCTTTTTTCACAGCATCGTGCAGCCGCCTCTATCATCAGACTCGTGGAGCCGTCTCTTTTCAAGACTCGTGCAGCCGCCTCTATCCCAGCATCAGTGCAGCCCCCTCTATCATCGACATCAGTTTCAGTGCCTCTATCATCAGGGTCAGTGCAGCCGCCTCTATTCACAGCGTGCAGCCCCCTCTATCAAACATTTAGTGCAGGCATCTCTTTCATTGAATTTTTGGGAGTCGCCTCCCTTATAACGTCGTGCAGCCCCCCTTTTCATCAGACCAGTGCAGCCGCCTTTCATCAGGGGCAAAAGGGCAGTCACCTCTTATCAGACAAGTGCGTCCCCCTTTTCAACAGCATCGGCAGCCCCTCTTCATCAGACATCAGTGCAGTCCCTTTTTCTCAGAATCATGCAGCCGCCCCTATTTTCGACATCAGTGCAGCCGCCTCTATTATCAGACATCAGTGCAGCCACCTCTATCATCGACTCAGTGCAGCAAATTATCATCAGACATCGTGCAGCCCTTATCATCGAAATCAGTGCTCGCCCATCATCGAATCAGTGCAGCCCCCCTTTTTCATCACACGCAGTGCAGCCGCCTCCCTTTCATCGAATCTGCAGCCCCCTCTATTCATAGACATCGGCAGCCGCCTCTATCATCAGACATCAGTGCAGCCCCCCCTTATCATCACCGGGCGTGCAGCCCGGGTCTATCATCACACGTCAGTGCGCCGCCTCTTTTTCACCCGACATCAGTGAAGCACCTCTTTCTCGAATCGTGAGGCATCTCTATCTTAAACATTAGTGCAGTCCCTTTTTTCATCGACATCGTGCAGCCACCTCTTCTCAGAAAAAAAGTGCGCCGCCTCTATCATCGGGCATCGGTGCAGCCACCTTATATACAAATTTGGCGCCCCTCTATCATCAAAACAGTGCAGCCCCCTCTATCATCAGACATCAGTGCAGCCGCCTCTATCATCAGAAATCAGTGCAGCCGCCTTATTTTCAGAATCAGTGCAGCCCCCTTTTCATTAGACATCAGTGCAGCCCCTCTTCATCGAACAGTGGAGCCGTCTCTATCATCAGACATCAGTGCAGCCACCTCTATCATCACACGTCAGTGCAGCCGCCTCTATCATCAGACATCAGTGCAGCCGCCTCTATCATCAGACATCAGTGCAGCCGCCTCTATCATCAGACATCAGTGCAGCCGCCTCTATCTAGACATCAGTGCGCCCTTTATCGACTCAGTGCGCCCCCTCTATCTCACACGTCAGTGCAGCACCCTATCATCGAATCGTGCGCCGCCCCCTTTCATTGACATCAGTGCAGAGCCTCTTTTCATTAGACATCGTGCAGCCGCCTTATTTTTCAGATTCAGGCAGCCACCTCTTTCATTGAATCAGTGCAGCCCTCTTAATTTGACATCAGTGCGCGCTCTATCTCATACATCGTGAGCCGCCTTTATTTTGCTCAGTGCAGCGCCTTATTATAGTACGTGCAGCCCCCTTTCATAGACAACAGTGCAGCGGCTTATCTCAGACATCAGGCAGCCCCCCTCTATATAGCATAAGGTCAGCGCCCCCCCTTCATCAGCTCAGTGCAGCCGCCTTATCACAGACATCGTGCAGCCGCCTCTATATAGACCTCGTGCATCACTCTACATCGATTCAGTGCAGCCGCCTCTATCATCACACGTCAGTGCAGCCACCTCTATCATCAGACATCAGTGCAGTCGCCTCTATAAACAGACATCAGTGCAGCCGCCCTATCTCAGTATCAGTGAGCCCGCCTCTATATCGACATCGTGCAGCCCGCCTCTTATTAGACTCAGTGCAGCCGCCTCTATTATCAGATTCAGTGCAGCCGCCCCCCTACATCAAACATCAGCAATATATGTTATATATATTTCACTGTATTGCTTTGTAAACGCCATTTCTGCCCTAGATATAAAATCCCATAAACGCACCCACCACCCTGCAGGTTTGTAAGGTTTCTACCACCCCCTGTATTTCTTATGGTTTATGAGGAGGTGAAAGCTCCCCTCCCCCCCCACCTTGCAGTTCACTAAGGTTTCTTTTACCTGCAGACGGTTTTATTTTCTGCAGTGTAATGTCCCCTGAGTCTGAAAACCCTTAAAATTATAATTTCTCTTAATGCTGCGTAGATGTGCAAGGGTCAGCGGTCATTCTGAGTAAAATTCACTGGTTTTATGTCTTTTATGGAGCTTGTAAAAGTCAAAGTAGAAACACAATCCAGAGAGTGTAGATATGTTATTATCGTAATGGACTATAAACTCCTAACATCCTCAGGACGGTTTATGGCGGGGAGACCAGTGGAGGCTCATGAAAATTACAGAGAGCGCCTGCCGCATTGTACAGAGCATAAGAAACCATCTAAATAGAAGCCTATAGGACCCTAGTGTATGCACCACCATATGTCAGGGGTATAGAGTCTATAGGACCTGTAGATGTAGGGTTACACACCCATCCATAGAAGTAGTGTATGCAAGCTAGAGACACCCTAAGAATCTATAGGACCCTAGTGTATGCACCACCATATGTCAGGGGTATGGAGACAAAAGAAGCCATCTATAGCAGTCTATAGGGATATGATGTATATACCACCATATGTAAGAGGTATGGAGCTGGAGGCCATCTACAGAAGTCTATAAGGCCCTATTGTATGTAACACCAAATGCCAGAGGTATGAGGCCAGAAGACCCCATCCTTAGAAGTCAATAGGACCCTACTGTATGGACCGCCATATGTCAGAAGTATGGACCCGGGGAGGACTCATGCATAGAAGTCAATAGGGCCCTAGTGTATGCACCACCATATGTCAGGGGTATGGACCCAAAACACCCCATCCATAGAAAACAATAGGACCCTAGTGTATGCACCACCATATGTCAGAAGTATAGAGTCTATAGGACTGTGATGTGTACACCACTATATGTAAGAGGTATGGAGCTAGAGACCTTCTACAGAAGTCTATAAGACCCTAATGTATGCAACACAAAATGAGGTATGAGGCCAGAAGACCCCATCTATAGAAGTCTAAAGGACCCTACTGTATGCACCACCATATGTCAGAAGTATGGACGCAAAAGACCCCATCTATAGAAGTCAATAGGACCCTACTGTATGCACCAACTATCCCAAAAGAATCAGAAGTAAAACCCTGGTATCAAAAGGACCCATCATTAAAAGGGTCAAAGACCATCTATAGAAGTATTTAGGATCTTAGAGGATGCTCCCCCATATGCAAGAGATATGGAGCCAGAAGCAATCTATAGAAGTCAATAGGACCCTAATGTATTTACCACTATATGCCAGACTTATGGCACCAAATGGTTTCTATAGAAGTCTATAGAGCCTTGATTTATGTACCACCATGGGCCAGAGATATTGACCCAAAAGGCCATCTATAGAAGACTACAGGACCCTAGTGTATGCACCACTTTATACAAAACATAAGAAGTCATAAGAGTCCATCTCTAAAACTCTTTGGTAATGCATGCACCATATACCAGAGTTGTGGAGCAAGAATCCATCTATATAAGTTTATAGGGCCATAATGTATAAACCACTATATGCTAGATTTATGAAACCAGAGGATATCTGTGGAAGTCTATAGGACCCTAGTGTATGTACCACCATATGCCAGTGGTATGGAGCTACAATAAGTCATCAGTAGAAGTCTATGGGACACTGCTGTACATCCTGCTATATGCCAGAGGTACAGTATGGAGCCATAAGAGGCCATCTATAAAAGTCTTTGGGACTCTGCAATACGTACTGTACACAGGTAATGAGCCATCTATAGAAGTCTATGAGACCCTGATGTATGTCCCACTCTTTGCTAAAAGTCTGGAGCCATAAGAAGCCATCTTTAAAAGTATTTAGGACCCTATATACCATGGGTCAGAGATACTGTATGTAGCCATAAGAAGTCATTAACAGAAGTTTATAGGACCCAAATGTAACCACCACTGTATGTCAAATATATGGAACCATAACAGGCCATCTGTAGAAGTCTATGGGACCTTGCTATACCTCCCACTATATGCTAAGGATATGCAGCCATAAGAGGTCATCTATAGAAGTCTATGGGACCCTGGTGTATGTCCCACTATTTGCCAGTGGTTTGGAGCCATAACAAGCCATCTATAGAAGCATTTAGGACCTTGGTGTTTGCCATGTGTCAGAGGTATGTAGCCATAAGAAGTCATTAACACAAGTTTTTTAGACCCCAAATTTTAATCCCCCTACCCCTATATCCACCAGAAAAAATATAGAACCATAAGAGACCATCTATAGAAGTCTAGTGGATATTGCTATACCTCCCACTATATGATAAGGATATAAAGGCATAAGAGGCCATCTATAGAAGTCTATGGGACCCTGCTATACCTCCCACTATATGATAAGGATATAGAGGCATAAGAGGCCATCTATAGAAGTCTATGGGACCCTGCTATACCTCCCACTATATGATAAGGATATAGAGGGACCCATAAAGGGCATCTATAAGAAAAAGGTCTATGAGGACCCTGCTATACCTCCACCTTATTTAAAAGGGGATATTAGAGGCATAAGGGGCCCATTATAAAAACCCTTTTGGGACCCTCATACCTCCCAATTTTTTGATAAGGAATAAAGGCAAAAGAGGCCATCTATAAAAAGTCTTTTGGGCCCCCCGGGTTTATACCTTCCACTAAATGAAAAAAGGAAATGGGAGGCATAAGACCCATCTATAGAAGTCTATGGGACCCTGCTATACCTCCCTCTATATGCCAAGAACATTGAGCCATAAGAGGACTTCTATAAAGTCAGGGAAACCGGGTTTCATGCCCCCACTATTTGCCAGAGGTTTGGATACAGGGAATTTCATATTTAGGATTTTAAAATTGGCCCTTTTAATATTTTCCCCGCCATTGCCAAGTTTGGAGAAAAATAATCTGTAATGCATACTATACGGGCATACTATCAAGCTGGAAATCCCTAAAGAAGCTTTTAAATGCAAACTATCAAAACATGAAAAAACTTTGAGACTCTCGGTTCACAAATTTTGATCAAAAGATGTTTAAGTGCCCAGGACTTTCAAGGGGACTAAAAAATCAAAGCGGGCCCTTTACACTTTTTTTACCTTAAAAATAGACCCAATTTCCCGGGCCCTCCACGGGGGTCAGCCGACCTCCATTTTTCGAGAGAAAAAAAAAAAAACCCCCAAACCCTCCCAAGTCCCCTTCTTATGACAGCCGGGTGAGAGGGGGGCGGGACAAAAACCCCAAAAAGGAAAGCCCCCTTTCCCTTTTGATAAAAATATGTAAAACCCAAAGAGTCCAAAAATAAAATCAAAAGCGCACTCAAAAGGGGAATGTCCCCATTGGGCTGAAACCATTTTTTGGGTTTGAAATTTTGCCCCCTAAAACCATTGACCCCCTATGTAAAATGAATTTTGAAACCCCAAAAACTAGGGCGCATTAAAACGCCAGACACACAAAGGGAATGCGTTTAAAAGGGGTAGGGGCATCAAAATTTTTCCAGCAAGAATATTTTAAATTTTCCTAAAATTTTTCTAGGGCCAAATTTTCCCCCAAATAAAAATTTAAAACCTATCCCCGGGGAAACCCCAACGCCAGTTTTTTTTTAAAACCATTTTCACTAAATTAAGGCGAAACTAAAACACTCATTTGAAGGGCCACTTTGGCTTGGCGGCGCCCTTTTTTTTTTCCTGACAAGTCCCCCATGTTGCTCTAGGGGTTTTTTTTTTTACGGGTAGGTTTTTTCCCCGGGCCTTTTTTTTTTTTGCAAGGGTTTTTGTTGGCCCTAGGGGTTTTTTCTGGAAATCCCTTTGGATGGATTGGAAGATTTGGGGGGGTTTTTTTTAAACAATATTTGTTTTGTGTATTGAGCTTTTCCTTATATTTAAAATTTAAAATGGGAAGGGGTAAAAAATTTTAAACTTTTTTAATTAAACCAAAATTTTTGTAATAAATAAAACAATCCGGACATTGTAAACCTCCCCCCTTTTTACTATAGTGAGAGTTTGGGGATTTTTGGGGGTTTTTTTTAGGGGAAATTTAGCTATAATATATTTCTTTTCAATTTTCCCGAAGGGTTTCTCATTCGGGAGCCAATGATAAAATAGGGTTTTTGGGTTCACATTTTAATCCCTGTAAAATCGTTTTTTCCTAAAGCCCCCGCCTTTTTAACTAATTCAGTTTGTTTTCCCGTCTCCAGGGTTTTTCCTCTGCACATTTTTTCAGGCTCCCAAAGGCCCAAACCTCCATTGTTAAACAAAAATTTTTCTAATTCCCTTAAAAAAATTTGGAAAAATAACCTGTTTATTTCTGGTTTACTTTTGGGCCCCGTCACTTGTTTTAAAGATAAATTTTAAAGGGGGCCCAAAATCACATGCCCCGTTGGGTTGGGTTTGCACAAAAATTAAAAATTAGAAATTTAGGGCTTTAAACAAAATATTAATGACCTTCGGTGCTTTTAAAAATTTCGTTTGACAGAGAATTTTTTCCCGGATAAAAAAAATTAAAGGGCTTTTAGGGTTTCCAAATGGGGTCCCCGGGGAAGAAAGAAACACAAAAAGGCATAAAAATTAAAGAAGCAGCAAAATATCTACTAAATATATGAGGATAAGTCATAACCTTTGGGGAAATATGCTTTTTATGCCCCACCCTAAAACTTTCCCAAAATTAAACCAAAGGGGAACATTTCCCATAAAAATCATAAAATGTCCTAAAACTCAGGCGGTAAAAACGGTTGTTATTCAATTTCAAATAAGTAAAAAGAAAATTTCACTTTTAATTTTAACATAATTGCCCACGGCTTGGGTTGGGTTCCTCGGAAAATCCCTTTTTGGGGATCAGATTTTACGTTTGTTTTCTGCAAGGAAATATGGGGGCCGGGGTTTGCCAGGGGGAGGGGGGAACGAGGGTAGAGCAGAATTATGAATGCAGCTCTGGGAGTGAATGGAGCATAAGACATGAAAAAAATCAGGGGGAGAATAAAAAAAGGAAAAAAAAGTATCTTCATTTTTAACAAAAATTTTAGGGGACTAAACCCAAAATTTTCATATAGAATGTTTTCTATACCCAAACTGTGTTTGGGCGTGGTCATAAAAACAAGAGAAGGGTTGACAAACAGTAAAAAAGTGCTATTTTCGATTAGAACCTTGGACTTTTTTTGAGTTTTGTTCGAAGGGTTTATATTTCAACCCTCAAATTTCCCAAACCCCCAATTAAAAGTAAATTTGGGAGAAGATGTTTCGGGTTTAAATTTTTTATACCTTACAGGTGGGGAGAAGTGGAATTCCCAAACCCAAATAACATAAACTGGATAGGGGTGAAAAAAAACTTAGTTGAAGAAAATTTGGCTCTAAAGTAACAAAAAAAAAAAAACTGAGGGCCAAAAAATAATTTTTCCCTTTCAATGGGTAAAAAAAGTTGAGGACAGTTGCAAAGCAGGGGGGGTAGCTATAAAAGGGGCCCGGGTAGCGGGCTGCAAAGGGGGCCCTGCCCCTGGGGGGCCCCAAAAAACCCCCTTTTAAACACATAGGGGAATTTGGGGGACGGTTGTTTTATACAATTACTGAACCCCCCAAAAATTTGAAAAAACAGAACTTTTGGGGCACTGATTTTGGGAATTTTAGCAAACCCAAAAAGGCCTCTTTTATAATATAAATTAATACCTGTAAATATAGATTTAGGGTTGTGGGGGGGCCCCTGCAAATGTAAACCAAAATTAAAACAGTTCCCGGGGGTTTGGGGAAAAGAAGATGCCGCCCACCCAATTTAAACCAACCCCCTTTTAAAATAGGGGGTTGGGTTTTTGGGAAGGGAAAAGGGGGGTTTTTTTTCTTAACTTAAAGAGCCCAGTCTGTACATACAAAAGAGTGGGCCGGGGGAAAAAATTTGGGGGGGTTTTCACAAGGCAATTAAAAGTGAAATTTTAAGTTTAAAAAAAGGGTAAATGTGATTTTAGGGGGCCAATGACCCCCAAAACACCCCCAATGATGTTTTTTTTGGACACTTTGCTGTGCCTTTCCCTGCACTGATTGAATGGCCAAACCCAAAAGTACAAAAAAGGTGATTAGGATTGGGTCCCCAAAAAGTGCAGGGAAGGTGTTTTGGATGGCCCCAAAAGTGCAAAAAAGGGGTTTGGATGGTCCCAAAAATTTAAAAAGGAAAGGTGTTTTGGATGGAGCCCAAAAGGGGAGAAATTTTTGTTTGGTTGGGCCAAAAAGTGCAGAAAGGGGGTTTTGGAAAAAAGGTGCCAAAAAAGGTCCCCAGAAAAAGTAAAAAATTTGGATGGCCCCAAAATTTGCAAAAAAGGTGTTTTGGATGGCTGCCAAAATTTGCAGAAAGCCGCTGAGAACAAAACTAAAAATGGCGCGCCCGAACTAAAACTTAATCTTTACTCAAAACGAACATTTAAAAGTTTTTGGGTTTTCCGTTCTAAAATTTGAGTTTCCCCCTAGAAAAAAAACTTTTTGAACAGTTCAAATCAACACATAAAAAGAGAATTTTGCCCAAAGTGAATTTTTTGTCATTTCCGATAACTACGTGAGTTTTTCTTTTATTAATGTTTGTTTTGATTACGTTTTATATGTTATCTTAAAAAGCAGTCATACCTTCTTTTCATTTAAAAACCGAGCCCCAAAGGTCCTGAAAGAGACCAGAGAAAAAATGGGGGAACACTGGGGGTTGCAGCCTCCCCCCCCAACCCCCCCCCCCCCCCCCCCCCCCCCCCCCCCCCTCCCCCCCCATGGAAAAGTAAGAGGTGATTTGCGGGATTGTTACTTTAAAACCTCAATGATAACACTGCGGGGCCAAAGCAGGACCCAAAACCTGATGTCCGTAGCCTGTGTGTGCACGCTGCTGGTTTAATTTTTGGTTCGCAAAATATTTTTTTTTTAAAATGAAATGGGAAAAATTAAAGGCGATGTAAGTAGCAATGGATGCACACACCTCATAGTCGATGTCCAAGTCATCGGACTCCCCTTTGGTGCGGAAATGTTGGGTATATTTATCCACTGTGAAGTTGACCTGTTTGTTGAAGCGATCTATAAGGACGGAGTGCCACTGCTGGTCATCCAGGAGGCTCCCCAACGTCACCACCGTGTGGGTGTTACCGAATCGCAGCTTGGCATCACCTGCAAAGTAACGAAAGGGTCACATGACAAAACATTAAAATATAACACGTTTGCATCTATCTATCTATCTATCTATCTATCTATCTATCCCATATCTATCCGTCTATCTTAAACTTTTCTATCTATCGTCTATCTCATTCTATCTATCTCATAAAACCCCATCCATCTATTTATATCTTTCGATCAATTTTCATATTTTATCCCATCTATCTAAAATCTATCTAAACTATTCATATTTATCTATCTATCTCTTTTTCTATCCCATTATCATATCATCTTTTCTTTGCCCCCTATCTTAAAAAATTTTATCTGTCTATTTTTTATTATCAATTTTTATCTCATATCTATTTTATCTATCTCAAATCCTTTTTAAATTTTTCTCCCTTATCTTTCATCTAACTCATTTTCTTTTTATCTATCCCATATCTTTTAAAACTAAACTAGCCCATATCTATTTTGTCCTTTTCTTATATCTATCAATTTTATATCTTACCATCTTTTTTCAATAAACTTCAATTTTTCTATCTATTTTCTAACTCATATCTATCTATCCCTTTTATCCCCCTAAAAAAATCTTCTATCTATCCCATATCTATTATCTATCCTTTTCTTTTCTAAACTAAATTTTCAAACTATCTCATATCTTCTATTATCCCCCTATCCCATTTTATCTGTCTGTCTATCTTTTCTATCCCCTATCTATCTCTCTAACTATTAACTCATATCTTTTTTTTTTCTATCCCATCAAACATCCCCAAACTATATATCTGTCTGTCTATCTATCTGTCAATCTTCTATTTACTATTTTGTTAAGAAGAAAATGGATCTAAGTATAAAGTGCATAACTAAATTTCCCTTTTTCCCTTTTTGCCAGTTGTTTTATCTTAGTACCCTTCATTGGGTTTCATTAAATTTCCCCCGGGTGGCCTTTTTTCCCGCTTTGAAATTCTCTTTTTCTCTCTTCTTTGCCTCTGGAAAACCTCTTCTACAACAGTAAAATTTTTAAAGCTACAAATTCATAAAGAAAAGCAATAAATATGTGCAGTAAAGGCCATTTCCCAAGTAGCTCAAACCCAAAAAAATAAATCTAAAGGGGGCGAAAGGGAAATTTTTTGGTTTAAAAGAGCAGTTTCCCATCCCCCTTTTAAATGAATTTTTTAACCCCTTATTCCCGAATCTTGACCCTTTTTCTGAAGGGGTTTTTTAAAACCAGTATCCCTAGGGCCCTTGCCATTTACTTGGGTTTTCAATGGAAACAGTATTGGGCCCCCTGCATTTGGCCCCAACCCTGTTCTGTCCCACAGAGGGAGGACTCGTTACAGTGTGTCAGAGCTGTTTCAATGAGCCCAGGGTCTGGAACAGGAGGAGGTTTTAGAGGGTTCCCAAAAATTTTTAGAAAAAGGCTATCCCCTTTTTTTGATTTACCCTTTTTAAAAAAAAAAAGGAAAGATAAATACAGACTTTTTTTAACCCCAAAAACATTGCTGTTTTTGATTTGCTCCTTTTCCAAAAGTTAGGGACAGTTTTTTTTCCCCTTTGTACAAAGCTTTCCTAGTTTACTGACCAAATTTTTTTTCCTCCACAATACCATGATGGGATTTTCTTTCCCCGCTGTGTCTTATCCCGTAGCCAGGGACCTTTAAAAGGAGCTCTGTTCGACTTCTGGCCCTTTCTGTTTAAAAAACCTTTTGCTTTAAACCCAAAGTACCTTCCCCCAACCCCGATAGGAATAGCGAGCTGAAAAGTCAGAAACATGCAAAGCCTGGGAAAAGGAAATGGGAGCCTAAAGCCCTGGGGAAATGCCCCAAAACCTGAAAAAAGGAAAAGGGAGTCCCGAAGCTGTAGGAAAACTTTCCCCCCCGCATGAACAGGAAGTAAGGGGCCCAATCACCAAAAATTTTTCCATAGTGCCTTTTAAGGGGGGCAGCCCGAGAAATTTTTTCCTTTGTATGGGAATCTGTACTAAAAGGGGGGTTTCACTGGCTGTTTTTACAGGGGCAGTTTATGCTCCCACTTCCCCGGGCCCGGCTTGGGGCAGTTCTAGAAACTTCAGGCTATCACTTCCTGTTTCCCTCCTGTGGGTGGGTTTTACGGGTTCAGGGGTTCCACTTTTGTTCAAGTTTTAGGGGGCTCTATGCTTCTGAAACCCCCCACCCTTTTAGGCTATGGGGGGGTTCTACAAACTTTAAATCTTCACTTTCCTGTTTTTGGGTGTGGAAGCTTCTAAAAGCTTTCCCGGCCCCCCATTCCTATTCAGGCGTGGGGGGTTTAAGCCCCCAAACCCCCACTTTTCCCGTTTCCCGTTTTTTTTTTGTGTGGGGGGTTTTACAACTTCAGACTCCCCCCTTTATTCATTTCCCGTGGGGAGGTTTTAAAAATTTTTTAGGCTCCCACTTCGTGGTTTTTAAACTTTTGGGGGGGTGTACGCTTCGGTTTTCTACTTTCCTCTCGGCTTGTGGGTTTGGGTTTTACAACTTTCAAACTTCCACTTCCTTTCAGGCCGTTTGGGAAATTCTACACTTCAGGCTCTCCTTTTTCCTGTTCAGGGTGTGGAATTTATTCTCCATTTTTCAGCTTCAGGGTCCCCCCTTTCCTGTTCAGGCTGTGGTATCTAAAGCTTCGGCTTTCCCCCGTTTTGTTCAGGGTGTGGATGTTCTACAGCTTTTAGACTCCCACTTCCTTTTCAGGCGAGGTTTGGGGTTTTTAGCGGGGATTGGCATATCAGCTTGGGTATTCCTATTACAGTGACTGAGTTAGAAGCTTTAAAATCTTAGTGCACAAAGCCACAAAAAGCTCTAAGGTACTGCAACATTAAAATCCGGTTTAAAAAAAACCCTGGGGTGGAGAATTTTACTCAGAGGGGGTGACTCACCCCCTTTTCCGGGGCAGGGTTAGAGCAATCAGGGTTTTGGGGAGAGCTGGGAAGGTGGCGGTAACCGGAATGTTTTATACCCTTTGCGTCCCCAAATATATTCCCTTTTTCCTAACCCAAAAAAAAGCAAAAACTACACAGCAATGTATTTTTGTAATAGTCCCTGTTAAAAGCCCCCAAACATTGTGGTGATGAAACCCCTTTTAAAGGGGCACAGGGTCCGGGCCCTTTTTGTTAAAAAAAAAAATTTTAAAACAATATAGGGTGCAGCACAATGCACAGGGCGCCCCGCGGAGGGGGACGCGCGGGGGGGGGAAGGTTAATGCCGCAAGGTGTCACTTTCAGTTCTGGGCCCCCAAATCGAAGATTTTTACAAATCAGCCTTTTACACCTGCTCGCCCCCCTTTTCACCCTCCCGCCTGGTTTAAAGCTCCTGATACAATTTAACTGCGACCCAAAAAAACTTTTGTTTATATTTTTTGTTACAAAATAGAAGAAGGTGGCAAAAAGGAAAAAAAGCCGACACATTGGGCGACATGTTGAAACTTTCCCCGCGTCAGAGGGGCCAAAATTTTACGGGGGCGGCTTTTGAACGTGAAAGGGTGCACCCCATGTAATGGCGGCGCCGGGGGGGTTTTTGCTCATACCCTTTCCCTGTAAGGTCCGCCCCCGCCTCGCCCGTTTTTCTGGGGACCCAGGGGTTTTGGGGACAAGGGCACATTGCGGGATGCACCTAACCCTGTATTCCGATTCGAGCCAGGTGGGGAAAACAGCGAGGGAAATCATTAAAGATGTCCGTGCGGAGTATGAATAAAAAAATCGTCTTTATTAGGTGTAAAACATTATCAGAAAAAGAGCTCAAACCTTCAATAAAAATCCATAAATAAAATCACTTTCCAAAAATCATTAACGGCGCAACATCAGGAATTAGGATCTTGGAAAATGCCGGGAAATACAGTAATTCAAATTCTGTAAGCGCTTCTCATTGGTCGGCATAAACCAGCCAATCAGAATAGGAGCGACAGTGACCCATTATAACCTATGGAGAACTATTGACCAATCAAATTCTAAGGCGGGACAGTTCAAAATACAGTAAAAATGCAGAAAAGAGCTGATTGGTTGAGCTAGCGGGGGCTTGGCTATCCCAGCCAATCAGAGCGCGAGCTACTTCTCCCATTGTAGTCTATGGAGAGATGGGCGCCATGCAATCTCGGGGCTCAGCGCCGTGCGGCATGGAGTATGATAAAAAAATCATTTTTATTAAGTGTAAAACATTATCAGATAAAGAGCAGAACCCTTCTTTACAAATAAAGCAGTTAAATCACTAACAACGCGTTTGTCGCCGAGACCGGCGCTACATAGGGAATTGGGATATTAGAAATTGCCGTGAAATAAAGTAATTCAAATTCAGTAAGCTCTTCTCATTGGTCGGCATAAACCAGCCAATCAGAATAGGAGCGACAGTGGCCCATTCTAACCTATGGAGAAGTATTGACCAATCAGAAGAGGAGCGACAGTGGCCCATTCTAACCTATGGAGGAGAATTGACCAATCAGAATAGGAGCGACAGTGACCCATTAAAACCTATGGAGAAATATTGACCAATCAGAATAGGAGCGACAGGGACCCATTATAACCTATGGAGAAGTATTGACCAATCAAATTCCAAGGCGGGACAATTCAAAATACAGTAAAAATGCAGGAAAGTTCATTTTTATTTCTTTATTTTCGTTAGCCAATGATCAATAGTATGGGTGTAACGAAAATAAAGACATAAAATTAATTTATTGAATTAATATTTTTTTTTCGTTACCCCCATATTATTGTTCATTTTATATACAGATCGGTACAACTTCGGGAGTCTTATCATTTGATTTCGGCCATGTACAGTTTTATTATAGATTGCATTAGAAAACCCATAGGAGCGTCGCTCGCTCTCCCATTGGTCCAAATAACCGCGCCTCTTTTTAACTAAGCCAATCACAGAGCTCGCTCTGCATTTCTTTTCCCCATAGAACTCTATGAGAAGGTACTCTCACCCTGATTGGCTAAGCTGGACGAGCCCCTCTTCCCCCCCCAAACCAATCACAGTACTAGAATATTTCCCATAGACAGTAATAACTTTTAGGGCGCCCTTCTATCACGCCCTTCTTTCTCCACTCAAAATAGACTCACTACATATGATTGGTGGATTCATATCTGCCACCTGGGCTCAACCAATCAGCTCTTTTCTGCATTTTTACTGTATTTTGAACTGTCCCGCCTTTGAATTTTATTGGTCAATTACTCCTCCATAGGATAAAAATGGGTCCCTGTCGCTCCTATTCTGATGGGCTGGTTTATGCCGACCAATGAGAAGAGCTTAAAGAATTTGAATTACTGTATTTCCCGGCAATTCTCTATATCGCAATTCCTGATGTAGCGCCGGTCTCGGCGACAAACGCGTTGTTAGTGATTTGAGTGATTTATGTTTATAGAAGGTTTCAGCTCTTTTTCAGAGAATATTTTACACTTAATAAAAATAATTTTTTTATTCATACTCCATGCCGCACGGCGCTGAGTGCTGAGATTTCATTGCCCCGATCTGGCCATAGACTACAATGGGACAAAGTAGTTCGCGCTCTGATTGGCCGAGATAGCCAAGCCCCCGCTAACTCAACCAATCAGCTCTTTTCTGCCTTTTTACTGTATTTTGAACTGTCCCGCCTTTGAATTTGATTGGTCAATACTACTCCATAGGTTTTAATGGGTCTTTGGCGCTCCTGTTCTGATTGGCTGGTTTCTGCCGACCAATGAGAAACGCTTACAGAATTTGAATTACTGTATTTCCCGGCAATTTTCAATATCCTAATTCCTGATATAGCGCTGTTCTTGTTTTTTGGAAAGTGATTTTATTTATGTATTTTTTTAGTAGGTTTGAGCTCTTTTTCTGATAATGTTTTACGCCTTTGTAAAAGCGACTTTTTTATTCATACTCCATGCCGCACGGACATGTTTAATGATTTCTCGCTGTTTTCCAGCCTGTCTCGAATCGGAATACATGTTAGGCGCAGTCCCGCACTGCGCCTAAGTCCCGCACTGCGCCCCACACATTGGCGAGGCGCGGTGGACTTTACACATGTATGAGAGCACCTCCTCGGCGCCGACATACATGAGGCGCAAATTTCGCCAAAAAACTGGCGAAAACGTGCGCTCCGACTCGGCGAGATTCATACATGTCGCCCATAGTTTTTATCTACTAAGGCTGCGTTCTCACGACAAAGACTAAATACCGGTTGGATTTTCCGACCAGTATTTAGTATTTTTTTGGCAGCAGGGGGACGGCTCTTGTCCATGGTTTTCAGATTCCCCGTCCCACTTCGCACCAACATGTTCATGTTCTGCCTGAAAACCAGGCGGAAGAAAGAACATGCTCTAAGTTTTTCGGACCAGCGTCAGTGTAAAAACCCGTCCGGTGGAAAATCCGTGCACTGGGGACAATGGGGAATGCTGCACGGATTTTCTATTAAAGTCTAGGGGGAGCGTTTCATGTTTCTGAAACCACAAACCATCTGAAAAACCGACCAAAATACCAGCTGTGGGGACAAGCCCTGACAGATCCTGGGTGACAACCACCATTATATACATGTAATAGGAATATTCATCTATGGATTTCACCAGAGGCTGTTATATATAACACCAACATACTCTATCGCGCTGTGCCGATACTGTCACTATTCAGCTGCCCTCTGTTACACACAGTGGTACACACAAGCTTCACAGATGTTATCTATGGTCAGATTTGACCCCATGATCTCAGTGCTGCAAGCCCACAGTGCTAGCAACGGAGCTATCATGCTGGACCATGCTTAGATTTGAGCCACCAGGCTGCACTATGCTCATCACTGAACTATTGTGCTGCACCATGCTAACTACTAAGCTACTGTGCTGCACCATACCAACCACTAAGCTACTGTGCTGCACCATGTATCCACTAAGCTACTGTGCTGCATTATGCTAACCACTAAGCTACTGTGCTGCACAATGCTAACCACTAAGCTACTGTGCTGCACCATGCTAACCGCTGCACTATTGTGCTGCACCATGCTAACCGCTGCACTATTGTGCTGCACCATGCTAACCACTCAGCTACTGTGCTGCAGCATGCTAACCACTGAGCTACTGTGCTGCATCATAACAACCACTAAGCTACTGTGCTGCATCATGCTAACCACTTAGCTTCTGTGCTGCACCATACCAACCACTGAACCACTGTGCTGCACCATGCTAACCACTGAGCTACTGTGCTGCATCATAACAACCACTAAGCTACTGTGCTGCATCATGCTAACCACTAAGCTACTGTGCTGCACCATGCTAACCACTAAGCTACTGTGCTACATCATACTAACCACTAAGCTACTGTGCTGTATCATGCTAACCGCTGAGCTACTGTGCTGCAACATGCTAACCACTGAGCTACTGTGCTGCATCATAACAACCACTAAGCTACTGTGCTGCATCATGCTAACCACTAAGCTACTGTGCTGCACCATAACAACCACTAAGCTACTGTGCTGCATCATGCTAACCACTGAGCTACTGTGCTGCACCATAACAACAAAATAAGCTACTGTGCTGCATCATGCTAACCACTAAGCTACTGTGCTGCATCATGCTAACCCCTGAGCTACTGTGCTGCACCATGCTAACCACTGAACTATCTTTCGGCACCATGCAACCACTGAGCTAATGTGCTACATCATACCAACCACTAAGCTACTGTGCTACATCATGCTAACCACTAATTCTGTTCTAAACATGTAACCACAACTACTTTTTTTGCTAACCCCAAGC
>JAODAL010030792.1:0-49401 GCA_025379985.1 Phyllomedusa bahiana
ATTGGTACCTTTATGGGGTGCTTTTATGATGCTATGTTCACTTTTTATTAAAAGGTTTTTTGGATGTTTTTGAACAAAAATACAGCAATTTTTGGTAGTGTTTTTTATTTTTTTATTTTTTATAGCGGTCACTGTAGGTATTAGGAAATGGTACTTTACTCAGCGGCAATAGTTACCCCTTCCAATTTTTTATTTTTTTTTGTTTTACTGCTTTTATCAAAAAAACCTTTTATTAAAACCGGAAAATACGTTTTGATCCCTTTTTGAGAGCCTAACTTTTAAATTTTTCTGTGTTTTGGAGTGTGTGGGGACTTTTTTTTAGAGATTTGACTTTTTTTTTAGTATCTTTTTGGGGGGACAAGGCTTTTTGATGTTTTTAAAATCCATTTTTGGAGGCCGGGTAAAAAAAAAAATAATGAAAATCCTAGAAAATTGTTTTATTTTTTTTTTAAAAACAGGGTCCCCGTGCAGTATCCGTGATAAGTTGCTTTACTCTTTGGGTCGCTACGTTTTGGGGGATACCCTATTTATATAGTTTTTTTTTTTAAAAGCACTTAAAAAAAAAAGAAAAGTTTTTTTATGTGTAAAACAATATTTATGCATCGCTTCTTCTGGAGCTATACATTTTTTTTTTTCCGTATAAGGGCTGTAAAGGATTTTTTTTTTGCGGGATGAACTGAATTTTAATTGGTCAACTTTGGGTTTTAGGAGTTTTGATGTTTTTTATTCCATTTTATGTGCTGGGGGGATGAACAAAAATCTTATTCTGTGATTGTTTTTATTTTTTTTTTTTTGTGTTTAACGCGTTCACCGTACGGGTTAATTAACATGACCAGATTTATAGGGCAGGTCGTTACGCACTCTGGTCAATACCAAATATGGTACTTTATTATTATTTTTGATCATATTGGGGCGATTGGCGTTTGTAAAGGGGAAAAGGGCGGTGTACGTATTTTTATTTTATTTTTGTTTGTGTTTTACATGATTTTCACTTTTTTTTTTACTTTTTTTTCACATTTTTCACGTTTATTATTTTACTTTTCCCTATAGGGGATTTGAATTAGAGATCTTTAGATCTCTCATCAGCTAGAATCAGTACATAGCTTTGTTGCTCTGACTGTATCCTATGGTAACCTGTCAGTCATGAGCCTGGGTCATGCCCAAGGGCACGGCCGGTCGTCCGTGACGTCATAGACAACCCGGAAGGCATTCTCTGCGCCTCCGTGGTGTCTGTAGGGGAGCAGTGAGCTGTTCACTGATCGCCCGACTCCGTGCGCTGGCTGCCGCCGACAGAGACGCAGGCGGAGCGATCTCCTCCTGCGTCTCTCTTAATTATTGCACCCTCATCGTTCGCGATAATTAAGGGGGATAACCGCACCCCCTCCCCCCCCCCCCCGGAGCGATCCCGGGGTCGGGGCCGACGCTGCGGGATGTCATGTAATATACAGCTGAACACCCCGCTCCGATCGCGCGAACTCTGCCTTAGAGTTCCGCGATCCTCATGACGTATCCATATGTCCTCAGGTGCGTGAACCCCAAACCACTCTGGACTTATGGAATACGGCCAAGGTCGTGAAGGGTTAAACCTGTCAGTTTCCCCTGTGAGGATCATAGTAAGGAAATGGAAGACCACAGTGGACAGTTCTTGTAAGCCCAGAAGTGGCAGGCCAAGAAAAATTAACGGAAAAGGCCAGCAGAAGAAGAATGGTGCTGAGACAGTCAAGGACAAGCCACGGACCACCTCCAAAAGCTCAGGCATCATCTTGCTGCAATGGGTCACTGTGCATCGGTCATCAATACAGCACACTTTGCACAAGGAGACCTGTATGGGAGAGATATGCCGAAAGGAATCCGTTTCTGAAAGCACGCCACATAAGCAGAGTCGCCTGAGGTATGCAAAGGCACATTTGGACAAAGCCAGCTTCATTTAAAAGAAGGTCCTTGGACTGATGTAAACAAAGATTGAGTTGTTTGGTCATACATAAAAGGCGTTAAGGCATGGCGTCCCAAAAACACACATTCCAATAAAAACACTTGTCTACCCACGTAAAAATTGGATGAGGTTCCATCATGCATATGGTGGCTGTTTGGCCAATGCCGGCACCGGGAATCTTGGTTAACCCCTTAAACGACCTTGGGCGTATGAGTACGTCCCGGGGCCCGCTAAGGGGCTTTGCAGGGGGATCGCTCCGCGACCCCCCCCCACAGCCGCCGGGTGTTAGCGGCAAATCGGCGCTAACACCCGGCAGTAACAGCGCCGGCGGGTGGCCCCGCCCGTGGCGCTGTTTTACCCATCAGGCGCCGCGGCAAAGATGGCCGCGGCGTCTGAATTAACGGCAATCGGTGCCGCGCACTGATCGGTGCGGCGATCGGCATAAGCACAGCTACGCTGCGCCGATCCGATCACCGGGCATTGTGGTGGGGAGCCTTGTGAAGGCTCCCGTCACTTACCCTGGCGGTTTCCCCACTTCCGTCCGAAAGACAGGAAAGTGGGAAACCGCCATCTTTGTACACCCTAATGCATTGCCTATGCAATGCATTAGGTTGTAATTAACAATCGCGCCCCCTTTAGTGGTCAAGTACCACAGGTGGCCCTCAATTGTTACATTTAAAAAAAAAAAATAAAGTTTTAAAGTACAAAAAAAAGTAAAAAAAAGTTCAAATCACCCCCCTTTCCCATATTTACAAATAAAAATCATTAAAATAATAAAAAAGTTACACATATTTGGTATCGCCCCGTCCGAAAAAAATCCGATCTATAAAAATATATATTTATCCCCTACGCTGAACACCGTAGAAGAAAAAAAATTCAAAACGCCAAAATTGCGTTTTTTTGGTCAGTTTACGTCACTCAAAAATGGAATAAAAATGATTTAAAAAGTCGCATGCATTCCAAACTGTTAGCGAAAAAGTACACTTCAGCCCGCAAAATGCCCCCTCACTGACATCCGTAGGTGTTAGTACAAAAAAGTTATTGGTCGCACAAAATGGCGCCGTGGCGCAAATTTCAAAATAGAAAATGTTTGGAATTTTTTTACGTACGGAAACCTACATTTTGGTATTGCGGATTGCGTAACAACCTGAAGAATACAGATAAACACTTATATTTACCGAAGATTGAACGCCGTAAAAAGCAAAACCCCCGCAAACATGGCAAAAAACTTTTTTTCACAATTTGTCCCACTTGGAATTTTTTTGGCGGTTTCCCAAATATATTCTATAGTATAGTGAATACACCATTTAGAAAGTACATTTTTGTCCTGCAAAATAAAAGTCCTCATGTGTCTATGAGGTGGAAAAATAAAGAAAGTTATGGCTTTCAGAAGGCGAGGGGGAAAAACGAATTTTGTCACCAAAAAAAAACCGCCTGGTCCTTTAGGGTTAAAGTTGAGGTCCAAAGGATTCAATCAGTATCAGCAGATTCTTCAGAATAATGTACAAGAATCCCGTGATGAATTTGAAGTTACGCCGGGATGGATATTTCAGCAAGAGATCCCCAAAACACAGCTCCAAATCTACTCAGGCATTCATGCAGAGAACAATTACAATGTTCTGGAATGGCCATCCCAGTCCCCCGACCTGAATATCTTGAACATCTGTGGGATACTTTGAAGCGGGGCTGTCCATGCTCGGCGACCATCAAACTTAACTGAACTTGAATTGTTTTGTAAAGAGGAATGGTCAAAAATACCTTCATCCAGGATCCAGGAACTGATTTTTTTGCAAAAGGAGGATCTACTAAATATTAATGTCACTTTTCTGTTGGGGTGCCCATACTTTTGCACCGGTCAAAATTTGGTTTAATGCATATTGCACATTTTGTGTTAGTACAATAAACCTCATTCAATCCTCGGAAATATTACTTGTGTCCATCAGTTATTAGATATATCAAATTGAAATGGCTGTTGCAAACACCCAAATATTTAGAACTAAAAATGATTAAGATTAATAGGGGTGCCCAAACTTTTTCATATGACTGTATATTCTAATAGATCAGACTTTTACGGACACAGCAATACCAATTATGTATAAATTATTTAAAAAAAAAAAATATTTGTTAAATGGCAAGTATTGTGTTTTGAACATCTATTTAACCTTTTTTTTATTTCTATACTTCTGCCTGTAGGTGCTTGACCACTAGGGGGTGTGATCCCATGCACACTGTTTTGCATTGTATAGATAATGAAGAAGGACGTACCAAGATGCCGCTTCTATTACATCCTGCCATAGGCAGGAAGTAATAGAAGCAGCAACATGGCAACTACGGGAAACTTTCATTAGGCTTCTGTCTGCCATGGCAACTGTCCAGTGCAGCCTGCAATCTGTTCACGGCACCGTTCCTCATTCATTAAGATATCATAATTATCACAGCATCTTAAGGGTTAAACAGTGGGGATGGGAGGTCCACTGTAATTATTAGCCGGCACACCCTCTTGTATGGAGTGGGCTTAGCGAGTGAGCCCGCTCCATACATCCTTACCAGCATTGTGATTAAGTTTGTCAGATATAGGTAAAGGGTTAAAGGCCCTGTTCACACGGCGGGTTTGGCCGCGGGTTCCGACGCGGTTTCCGCGGCCAAATTGTGCCTAGTTTATTAACATGGCTTCCTATTGGAAACTGCCTTAATATTCACATGCCGCGGGTTGGGCCGCGGCTTTGGGGCCGTGGCCTTCCTGCGCGTGTGTGAGAACTCTCCTGTCAATTCTTGGCTTGCGGCGCGGTTTGCCCTCTGCCTATTAATTTGCATGGGGGCAAACCCTCTCAGCAAGCCGCGCTCCACCCGCACCAACCAACCCCCCCCTTCCCCCCAAAACCCCAAAACCCCCGCGCCCGGGGAAGGGTTTGGACCGGCGTAGCCGTGGAACCGCGGCCCAAAGCCGCCGGCCCAAAACCCTTGTGTGAAAGGGCCCAAAGGGTTTTTTCCATCTCATTAAAAAAACAATTTCGTACCCCTGGGCCCCCGAAAAATTTAAAGGGCCACTTGCCCTCCTGTCCCCGAATCCACCTCCTTATATGATCACGTTATACTTTTGGGGAGGAGGTTAAAGGGCAAATTAACCCCTTTTTTTAGTTTGTTTTTATGATTTTTTTTTTCCTTTTTCTACAAAAAATTTTAAAATTTTAAAAAATTGGGGTCTCTTTTTTTTCAAGCCTATAGCAAATTTTTTTTTTCTTTTCCAAATAAAACAGTTTTTGATGTCCTTTTTTTTTTTTTATTTTAAAGGCTTATAGTTTTCATTGCTACCATTTTTTGGGTTTAGGGAACTCAAAGATTTGATTGTTCCATCTCCCAATTTTTTTGGGGATGGGATAAAACCAAGGAAATTTTGGGGACTCCGGTTTTTTTTTTTTTCTAACCGTATTAGGGTATGTTAACACAGCGTTTTTGGGTCCCCAAAAAAAGCCCTTTAAAAAACGCTGCAAAAAATCCATCCAAAATGCAGGGGGGTGTTTTTGGGTGCACCAAAAAAACCACCTTATAGTTTTAAAAAAGGGTTCTGCTGCATCAAAAGGATTTAAAAAATGACCCTGTCCCTTTTTTTTAAAAAGGGTCAAAAAAGAATTTATCAAAAAAGACGCGTGGTTAAAAAAATGCATGGCGATATCTCGTCTGAAAACCCAAAGGGGGTTTTTCATTTGTAAGCAAAAGTAAAATCACACTTTCATTTTTGTCGATGGTGGGTTTTTGGGGCCCGTCCCCAGGGCCGAAAAACGGATCCACAAAATCTAAAAAAGGGTCCAAAATTGGATCCACCCAAACCCGGCCTTCGGGGAAAAACCCCCTTTGCCCAAAGAGGGGCAAAAATTTTAAAAAAAAAATTTTTGTCCTCAAAATTTTTAATTTTTTTGATGAAATATTGTGTATTTTTTTTTCCCCTTCCCCAAATTAGACTTTTGGGGTATTTTAAATGCAGGAAGGGGGCCCCGGGAAATGGACGTAGGGCCCTATGTTCATGTTTTTGTGCGGGCAAAAAAGCATGGAAAACCAAACTGTATTTTTTTTTGTAAAATTTAGGGGTTGGGGCCCCTATTTTTCCCCCCGGGCGCGGTTTAATTAACCCCATAGGGGGCTTTGGGAGGGCAAATTTTCGACCCCGGGATCTAAAAGAAAGGGCAAAAAGAAGGAGCTTTCCCTGTTTTCCCTTGGCACCCTTTATTCATTTTTGTGGGGGTTATGAAAGGCTTCAATTTACCAAACCCGGAAACCCAAGGGCAAAGTTCACAAAAGGGTTATTTTCCGAAAGTATTTAAAGGGCGGGGGTTTTCCCCCATCGTAAATACGTCAGAAAACAGTTACAAATAGGTAAACAGGCCCCTTTTAAAATTTTGGGTTTTTAAAGGGGGAAAACCCCGTCGCTTCAAAACGACAAATATTCCGGGGCCGTATTTTCCCCCCCAAAACGGGTTTTCGGCCCCAAAAACGGCCGGAAAAAACAATTAAACCTTTCAATTAATTTTTACCCCAAATTTGCGACGGATTAACCCCAACCCCTTTTTAAAAATTTTAATTGGGGGATTGGAAAAAATTTTGTAGCGGGAAAAAAAGTGCCACACTTTTTTTGACACTTTTTTTCCGGGTTTGCAAACTGATTTTGGAACGAAATTTTCATCGGAAATCCACGAAAAAACCCTTCTGAAAAAAAACTGTTGGGAAAATGCCCTTTAAAAAAAGACTTTACAAGGGTTTTCTCAGACGGCCCGGGTGATTAGTGTTTTGTAGTCGTGTACTGCAACCCTTTTGGTTAACAGAAAACGAACTAAAGAATCTATTCGCTATTGGGGTCAAAGCTAAAAAAAAACTTTAAACCCCCCCCCCCCCAAAAACAACAAAAAATAAAATGAATATGGGCCCCTTTACCCCAATTTTAAATGAAAAAACACCCCAGAAAAAAAAAAATCTTTTAAAAAAAAAAATGTTTCATAGTGAAAATTGGGCTCTTTCACTGACCCAGGCCCATTTAAAACTAAACAATTTTAAACCCGCATGAAGAAAGTTTTCCTCTGTGCACTGTAGCAGCCGTTCGCAAGCAGCTGCCAAGGCAAAAAGGGTCAAGGGCTGTTTTTAAAAAGGGGGCATAGGGCACAAAGATTAGAACATTATAGAGCTTGAGAACTTTTGGGGGGTGATATACAAAATCGGATTTTTGGGATTTTTAAAGTTTTTTGCCCAAAAACCCAAAATTATACCTTCTTATTTAAACACAAGGGAATTGTCATCAAAAACGAGTCCGGGAAAAGCGCAGAGTTAGAGGGAAAAGGGGGTGAGAAAAAGAAAGGAAAAAGGGAACCTCTCAAAAATTTAAAAGGGGGAAAAAACATTTCAACAGTGGGGTTTCAAAACCCGTTTTTGCAAGGGCACAGCCTTATAGACTGCACTTTCTGCCCGGGCCTTAAAAGCTATTCATTTTGCCGTCTCAGATAAGAAGTGTTTCATGCAAGCCCAAACCTTTTACTCCTGAATTTCCAAAAGTTTTTTTGTTTAAACCCTTTATGGGAAAAAGGGGGATTGGGGCAATTTCTGAAACTCTTTACAAAAAATTCACTTTTTGTTTTCACATATATTTAGAAAAATGATTAAAAAACCCCTTTTTGGAGGTTCCCAAGTCAAACCCTTACATGGGGCAAAACCCCCTTTTAAAAACAGAAAACAATTAAAAACACCACTGTAAAGAGGGGGTTTTGTCCCCAGACAGAGAGCTCAAGGGGCCCCCAGAATCGGGTACCTTTTTTAATTAAAAAAGATCAGGAAACCCAAACAGAAATTTTAAATCCTGTTCTGCTGAAATTGGGAACAGTTTTATCCCTGTCTGGTACACCCCCTCAATGGGGACAAAAAGCAGGGGATGCTCTTGGGAAAAGGCCCCCGGGTTAAACCACTCTTGGGCGAGGGTCACAGATTAGATGGGTAGCCTTTGGGTATGAAATAAATTAGGCTATGGGTGACTAAACTTCCAAAAAACTTATATGCTGCAAAAAAAATGTCCAAAACTCTTGGGGGGTTTGGGGCAAACTATGAAAAAATTTGGGGCCCACCTCCCGCTGTCTTTCTCAGGGAGAGTAATTTAATTAAAATGGTAGAATTCCCCAGCGCCTCCTGTACATTTTCACATGCTTCCGATATATTTGGGGCCCGGGGGATGAAAAGCACATCAATGCGCAGTACAGACAATTCATAGGGAAACTCTAGGAAAGCCCGTATCCCTCTAAATAGTGCCTACAACAGCGCCGACTAATGGGGGCCTAGGATTCCCAACATTCGCCTTTATAACTTGGAGGGCCTTTAAAGGTCGCTTTCTGACGGGTGATGCAATCTACAACATCTTCACAGATAGTTCACTAGATCAAGAAGGGTTCCCCGGCATATCGCTCATTAACTTTTCACATTTACCCTATGGAGAGCTCCCTCAGACAGTGAAGAAGGATCAGCTGCTCAGCCGATATGGAGGGCATGGCGAAAGATTAGGCAACTTAAAAAATTGAAACCCCGGACTAAATCTCCATTTTTGTCTCCAAAACGTAACCCAACTTTCCCGGGCGGAAAGCACAAAACACTTTTAACTATGGCACAGACTAGGGGTACACCAAGTAAAACATTTCGTACATCCCGACACCAAACAGATATATTCTATCCCAGAACTGCAAAGCCTCTACCCTATACCCCCGATTCCGTTCTTTAATTACCTGCAGGTATCTAGCTATATATCAGGAGTGAAGCGGCATCTACAACAGGATGACTGGGACACGATCTTTGACCGTGTGTTCTTAAACCCTCCCACAAGACGAGCACAGTTGTTATAAATACCTTTTAGGCCGTGTTCACACGGCTTATTCCCGACGGATTTGTGCGCCGTATTGAGCGCACAAATCCGCCGTGAATAAGGGGCGGGACGGGGGCGGGGCCGGAGCGCGGCGGGGCGCCGCCCCCGGCCCCCTAAAACAATGCATAGACAATGCGTACGCGCCGTAAAAAAATGTGCAATGTCACTTTCTCCCCCCGCGGCGGATTTGCCGAGCTTGGGAGGAGCGACGGATTCCACTGTTCTCAATGAGAGAGTGGAAATTTCCTAATATCCGACGGATTGGCGCCGTACTGAAGCGCAAATCCGGTGCGCAGTACGGCGCCAATAAGCGGCAGAATAAGCCGTGTGAACAAGGCCTTAGAGGACTTGGACTATGACAGAACACGCTTTGGCCTAGTTAGATGGCAGGAAAGAGACGCTACACCCCCCACCCTACGATACTAGAAGCACAAAGCTGACCCCTTAAAAATTTCCCTCCCGGGGCTGCTGGGTACGTTGAGATTTTTCTAAAGGGGGTGGCGCCACAATCCCTATTTTACACCGATTGGGGGGCCCACGAGGGCAGGTTTCCCCAAAATGAAAATTGTTTCAAATGGGGAAATCCCCCGCAGCGGACCTATATAAATTGCCTTGGGTTCCCTTTTAATAGGGGAAAGTTTTGGCTCCATTTTAAACAGAGTTATAAAACCCAACCCCTTTAAACGGGTAAATTTGCGCTATTCTTCATGGGCGCGGGTTCGGTACTGTGAAACGGGAAGGGACAAGAAAAAAACCCAGGGGGGTTTAAAAGGTTACAAAATGCGGGAAAGCCGCACGCGAAAAAGCTATCTTACAGGAAATGGCTTCAGTCCGTGGGTCCCACCCTGGACTTTTTTTAAAAGAAAACCCTTGTTTTCCCTAAGGGAAAATTTGCTGGGTAGAGGCCGCTTTTGCAAAAGAAAAAAAGGGTGAGGAAGTTCTTTGAGTTATGGGAAAATTTTAAAAAACCCATTGCCGCGGTTTTCTAAGGGTCAAATAAAGCGTGTTTTTTTGACCCAAACCCTTATGGAACCAGGTAGCAAATGGCGGGTGCAAAACCAAAAAGTTTTTGCCGACAAAGGGGGTCCTTAAGCGAGAACTATTGGGTTTCCCAATGGTTTCCGGGTCGTAGAAGATAAAAAAATTAAAAGTTTAATGGGGATGTTTATAGGGGGCCTTTTCCCCGGGAGAAAATGCGCCTTTTTACATGCACGGCGGGGGAAGGGGGGAGCCGGCGCCCCTGAGCGAAGTTTAAAAAAAAAAAAGGGAGATGAGACACCCCGCAGCTTTAGAATTTAAATTTGGGGTTTGTTTTATTTTTGTTTTTACACAGTCTTTAATTGATTTTTAAAACGTACGGGGAAAATTTGATATAAAAAGCCCCGGAGGAAGGGTTTTACCATGTTTGTTTTAAAAAATTGCAAAAAAACAAAAAAGAAAAAAAAAAAGTTGTCCTTGGCTTAAATTTTTTCAAAATTGATTTTTGAAATAATTTTTGTAATGGAAAGTTTTTAGATATTTATTTGAAATTTGGGCTCCCTTCCCTTTTTTGAATGTTCAAGGTTTAAATTTTTTAAAAAAAAACAATTAAAAAAAAAAAAAAATCTCTTAAAAGTCCACAGAAAATTTCACGCTAAAAAAGAAAAAATTTTGGAAAAAAATCATTTATTGGGAATCTTAACCCCAAAAGAACCCTCAAACCACATAAAAAAGGGGACTGGTCCCTGAAAAAAATTTTGCTTTCCCGATTATTTTGAAATTTCCCTTTAAAAAAAATTAAAATAAAAAAACTTTTAAAAAAAATTTTCCCCAAATTTTAAACAATTTACGGGGGGCAGGAATATTTAAAACAGAAAACATGGTGGCGGGGAAACCCTTTCCCAAAGGTTTCCCGGGCTGTCATTTTTCACGGGAGGGGGAAAACCTCCCGCTTTGGGCAGTGGGGCAGCCCAAATAAAGCGAAAAGATAGGAAAACTGAGTATGGGGGTTTTAAACAGAGCAGGATGGGTGGCGGCACCATCACATCCCTTGTTAATTTTTATTTTCACACTGGGTAATATCCCCGCCCCTTTTCCTGTATTTTTTGCGCTTTTAAAAAGGGCCCAAAATTGCGGGGCCAAAATTTACGGTAATTCAAAGAAATTTTTAGAAAAATTTAAAATTACGCCTCCTCTACATGCTCTTTACAATTTTAGTCCCGGGAAAAAAGGGAAAACATTTTCCATTTTTTCCGGCGGCAAAATTAAGCGTGCGAGTAATGCTTGTTGCATTAGCGCAGTTTTTCCCGGGAACCCCAACCCCGAATGAAACTGGGGCACCGAAATTAAAATCGTGTAAAATTTCCCTAACCCCCAAGTTTTTAGCTGAAATTTAAAGGACCAACCCAAAGGGCTGTGTAGCACAGCTCCTGATGCCCCTTTTGGACACCCTTTGGTGAGTTAGGCCATGTTCACACCCCAATTTTTGGGGGGACTTACCCTCCCCCCCGTATTTGGTGCCGTCCCTGCGCAAATACGGGGCGAGAAACGCCCCAATAATTACTTTTAATCCAAAAGTTCTCTAGAGAAACTAGGGTTTAAAGCTCCTCTCGGGGGCTCTGAAAATACCCCCGACGGGGGAGGAAGGGCCCACGCCCAATTATTCCGGCTTTTATACGGGGCGAGGAAAATAAATTTCAATGGCCCCGGGGAGGGCTGCCGGCCCCTCCGCCTCGCCCCCGCTCCTAAGCACACCCCGTAATTGGGGACAAAATACGTCCCCGCAATTACACCGTGTAAACATAGCCTTAAGGTGTTACTGTCCTTACGGCTTATTTTTCAACCCTTACTCCAAAAACCCCTTAAAGGGGTTGTCCCTTTCAGAAATTTTATTGGCTGCATGAATAAAATACTCTGTCACTTCCTGGTTCAGACTGACTAATTTGCATACAGCTCCCTGCTTGTATTCAAAGCTGTGCTTTCAGTTGCTAATTAGCTCAGAAGCTTCTCAAACTGCTCACAGAAGGCTTTATCTGATCCCTCAAACAAAAGCCCTAATTACAGTGCTGTTTATTTTACATAAATCATGCTTTTTACTGCCTAGCAGCACAAACACTGCCATGACCTGTGTGATGATGTCACTCACTGCTATCTCATAGAACAAACAGCAGGGGGAGAATTGTTTACAGGTCAGTTACTGAGGGAACTGAAATAGCCAGGGAGGTCATAAATTCACTTGTATCTCCTTAGGGAAAACAGAGGAACAAAGCAATATATTTGGAAAATGTCTTTATTTTGTGTTCCCTACAATTTGAAAGCTATTCTTTGTAGCGAGACAACCCCTTTAAAAATCAAGCTATGACTTATAATTGTGATAGGGTTTATTTTTAGAGAAACACGGTAAACTATTTTATGTGGTATAGTATATCTTACAGGCAGAAATGTTTGAACTTTGAAAATGGCACATTTTTCAAGATTTTCACAATATTTTTTTTTCACAAATAAGGATTTTATGGACCAAAATTTATTTTTACTTAAAGTACAATGTGCCACGAGAAAACGGTCTCTGAATCACATGGATAGGTAAAAGTATCAAAAAGTTATTCCCATAGAAAATGACATGTCAGTTTTCAGAAATGTGGCTCTGTCTGGAAAGGCCAAAACTGGCTTTGTCAGTAGAGGGTTAAAAATGACATAATAATTTTTGATATTTCCCACTTTAAGGCCCCCCAAAGGGAGCAGATCCAAACAAAAGGCTTAGCTCAAGCACTCTATACTACACCTCTTGTGGTGACACACCTCCCCCTCTCCCTCCCTTTCTCTGTATACAAAAAGAGGGAAAGTGCATGTTCACACAGCGTTTTTGGACGAGGTTTTCGGAGCGTTTCCTCGTCCAAAACCTCATCCAAACCACATTAAGGGCATGTTCACACGACGGATTTGGCGACGGGTTCCGATGCGGTTTCCTCGGCCAAAATCGCGTCCAAATCGCGCCTAGTTTATTAACATGGTTTGCTATGGGAAACCGCGTTAATATTCACACGCCGCGGGTTTAGCCACGGCTTCGGGGCCGTGGCCAAACCCGCGCGTGTAGAGAACTCTCCTGTCCATTCTATTAATTTGCATGGGGGCAAACCCTCGGCACAAGCCGCGCCCCAAACCACGCCCCACCCGCGTCGAGACCACGCCCAGCGCCCGCGCCGCAAACCCGCGGCAGGAGATTCGAGTTTGCGGCGAGGTCCGACAAGGTTTTGGCCGCAGGAACCGCGGCGAGAGCCGCGGCGAAACCCGCGGCCAAAACCGCCATGTGAACATGCCCTAAAACCTCGCGTGAAACACGCTTCTTTAGACGAGGTTTTGGATCAGGTTATGGATCAAGTTTTCATCCATACAAATGAATAGCCAGGACAAAAACCGCGCTGAAAACCACGCCTGCAACACGCTTCAAGAATTGACATGACACTTCTTTTTCATTGCTTCCAAAGAAGCGTGTAAAAACCTCGTCGTGTGTGAACTACAACGTGGTTTTACATAAGAATCAATTAAATTAACTGGGGGCGTTTTAGAAGCGTTTTGGGTGAGGAAACGCTCCGAAAACATCGTCCAAAACCTCGTCCAAAAACGCCGTGTGAACATGCCCAAAGGTGGATTGTAGACTCCGTTACTCAAATTGCTATTTTTTTGTGACTGAGGACACCACACAAATGTATACAAATGCTTTTGTGTGTGTTTAACGGAAAATGGAGTAACCACAGGCAGATTGTGATTACATTTACTCTATGATCGGCTATGGATATGCGGAAGGAATAACTCTGTATACCTGCTAGAAGGTATCCATAGGTATAGAGCCAATGTTCACACGTGAAGTTAGCGGAAGAACTAATGTTTGTGTACACACATGCACATATATCCATCGGTACAGATTATGCATACACACACACAGAAGCTCATATATACACACAGAAGCATCTGTATACATGCACATGTATAAACATAAACAGTTTATTCACTAAGCACCATAACACACAGGCTCCCTGGTTGATTGTAGAGCAATGATACATTTATTGTAATTAAGGGCTGTGGGCAGAACTTTCATCCGATCTCTGCTGGTTTCTCTAGCTACTGGTGTTGGAGCAAAGAGTGGCAGAGAAAATCTCCTGCAGTCGCTTCTCAGCACTGACAAGAACCTCTGAAATCTGAGCTATAGCTGTGAACTGCACATAAAACAACATGCTCAGTTTACAGGAAGGCAGCATAAGAAATACGGTTAGGAGCCATCCATACCCTCCTATGCACATTGTGTGCTTTGCTTCATGTTCCTCTGTCGTGTAGTCACCTAGTACACACAGTACAGATGTGCCGTTTAACCCACCAAAGTCAATATAATATGGCTCTTTTTTTTTTCTTCCTCCCCCCCCCCCCCATTCCAAGAGCTGTAATTTTTTTATTTTTCCATCTATATGTATTCTACAGGTTGATGAAAATCTGTCAATACAAAATATGTAGGGTTTCCGTTATGCATTAGTAGCGTAAAAACATCATCTATTTTTTTACATTTACGGCACAGCGGCAGTTTCTGCGAGCAATAAATTTTTTGGACTTCTACTTATGGACCTGTGTGTGGGTTATTTTTTTTTTTTTTTTTTTGTGGACTGAAGTGTACTTTTTATTGGTAACATTTTGGGATGGGTGCAACTTTTTGATAATTATTACTCCAATTTTTAGGGGACGTGAAATGATAAAAAAAAAAAAAAAATGCAGTTTTGGCGATTGGAATTTTTATTTCCTCTACAGTGTTCTGTGTACGGAATATATGTCACATTTTATTTTATCAGACTTACAGATCCAGTGATATCAATTATGTACATTTTTTTTTATTTTTTATTTGTAAATTGGAAAAAGAGTGGGTTATTTGAACTTTTATATTTTTATACTTTAAAACATTATTATGTTTTTGTTTTTTTTTTACTTTAACATTGAGTCCCCATAGGATGCTTCACCACTAGGGGGCACGATTGTTAATACAGTCTATTGCATTGTATAAACAATGCAATATGGTGTACAAAGATGGCAGTTTGACTACTTCCTGCTTGGATCAGGAAGTAGTAAAATGAGAATCATGCTGGCGATGGAAGCCTTCACAAGGCTTCTAGCCACAATGTAAACCAATTGGGAACTCACGATCTTGCTGTTGACCCCTTTCGCCCTACTTAGAAATTTTGTTGCGGTTTACATACACCGTATATTCTGTGGAACGTTGATTGACACCATTCGAATGTACATCTTCTCCCGCAAAATAAAAGCCCTCATGTATCTATGTAGCTAGACAAACAAAGAGTAATGACCCTGGGAAGGCGAGGAGGAAAAAAACTTCCAGCCATATTATTGTCCTTGACTTTTAGGCCCGGGTCACACGGCTTATTGCCGACGTAATTGCGGGGACGGATTTCGCCCGGCAATTACGCCGGCTCCGTGCAGCGGGGGCGCAGCTCGCCGGCCCCATGGATATCCATTATCCACGGTGCGTATCCTGCCGGAATAATGTGCATGTCACTTTCTCCCCACTCGGCGAATATGGAGAGACATAATCCATAGTTCTTTATGAGAACTATGGATTACCGTAATGCCTGGCACGGATTTCAGCCGTACTGCAGCGCAGTATGGCGCACAATACGGCTGAAATCCGTCCCAGAAATAAGCCGTGTGAACGGCCCCTTAGGAAGGAGTTAAAATAAATAAATATATATATACTTTTTTTTATGTCACCTCGCTCAGCCACTCACCATCATGAACCACTTTAAAGGGATCCAGGACAGAGGCTGACGCATCAGCGTGCGCAAGGCGGATGTAGAGAGGAGCATACTTCCATCTCCCACCTGCTTATTCTATGTACATTAAGGCTATGTTCACACGGTTTATTTGCGTAATTACGCCCCGCAATTATGCCGTGTGGACAGGGGCGGGAGCGGGGGGCCGGCATCTCGCAGGCCCATAGACTATCATTACTAGTGGCGCGTATACGCCACTAGTAAATGACCTGTCACTTATCTCCCCCCGCGGCAGATTCGCCGAGCAGGGAGAGGAGACGTAATCCATAGTTCTCTATGAGAACTGTGGATTACCGTAATGACTGGGACGTATTCAAGCTGTAATTTGCGCACTACGGCGCGTAATTACGGACTGAAATACGTCCCATTTTAAGCCGTGTGAACATAGCCTAACAGCTTACTGACAAAGGATGTGAGGATATAGGCGGTGGGTGTCAGTTGATTATTACAGCTGACACCTCTGCTAACCTTTCATATGCTGCAGCTGTTGCATCCAAATAAGTGAGAAAGGATGCTGTGCACAACGAGATTACGGGGTGCCGATCGGTTACCATGGCAGCCTAATGAAGGATTCCGTGCCATTGCCATGTTAATGTTTCTATTACTTCCTGCCTCAGGTAAGAAGTAATAAAGTCACAATTCCTTTAATAAAGAACATAAATAATTCAGGACATACAAGTGATCAATAAAAAATATTACAGGTCTAAATGAATGAGAGAGAATGTGTTTTTTATTTTTTTAAAAGTACTAAAGCATAACAAAAACTCTATATACCGTATTTTTCCAAAAAGAAGACAGGGTCTTATATTTTCATTCCAAAAAAAGGCTAAGGCTTATTGTTGGGGGGAGGGCTTATTTAACACGACGGAGGTAGTCACGGCATGCTGGGACATTTAGGGCCACTTTATGAAAACCTTCAAGGGTCAAAAAACTCCTTTATTACCCTTTTCAACCATCAAGCTCCCCTCTCATTTTTTCCCGAGCATATTGAAAAAGAAATCACTATCACCTAAAAGGGAAACTAAAGATTTGCATACATCAAAAAAACACTGAAAAGGAACTTACAACTCAACACCTAAAATGTAACTTTTTTTAAGTCAATTAAAATCAAAAACCCAATTCTATAAATAACCCTTAGTGAAAAAACAACAAATTCCACTCCTAACAAAAGGGACAGTTACTCAAATTTCCTACCCCTAACAAAATCACATTACAATCTACCTATCATAAATCAGTAATCGTCCCGAAAAGGGCGGCCCAACACTCTAGACTCGCCTATTAAGTATCTACAATGTCCCTTTATATTTAATCAAAAGGGTGTTAGAGTATATGTGACCTGCATGTATTTAAGTTTGTCCTCCATACAAAATTTTCCAAAAAACACTAGCAGATCCATACATTGATGCAAAACCCCAAACCACCAATCACATATAAGTGTAGATTAAAAACCCACTTCTCCCCCTTTTTCATTTATCCCGACGCGTTTCCCCCCCCCCCCTCCTTTTCCTGTCAGTTGTCAAATACCCGGGGGGTTTATCAGGGGGTTCTCTAGGCTACAATCAGCGTTCAGGCTTCAACCCATCATTTTTAGATACCGGGAGCAGGTAAAAATGTCCCACCATGCTCAATATACTATTTAGCTCTCCTCCTTTAATAGCCGAGCGCAAACTTGAAACGATCGCGCTCCTTTGCATCCATGACCAGTCGCACTGCGCATATGCGGAAGTATACGCAGATCGCCATGGATACCTACAGAAGCGCTGACTATTTCGCGTACCGTGTCGACCTACGTGCGGCATTTGCGGAAGTACGCTCAATCGCAGACAGATCCTGAGAGAGGGATCAGGTGGTACACGACCACGTACCTACGTGCCTGTCCAATTGAAACACTGATTGCCGGCATGAAGAAATGACACCCAACAACAGAGCTGATAAGAAGTCCTCCTCAGTGGTGAAGCAGACCCAGAAGAGAGAGACGGCGAGACGCAATACAATGGATTTTTGACAAACTGGCGGGCTAGACATGCGTGGCTAAGTTCCTATTGTTTCTTGATCAGTCTTCAGAAATGGGCACTCAGTGATTGGTTCTCCAGATATGGGTCATGTTTCCACCGCAGTCCAATGCTGGCACAAAGTGGGATAGTGGTCCAGGAAGCAGCGCCATCTTGGGAGTATCTGTGCGCTCAGCTAACTTATCATGTTGAAAATAATGTTTTTTGCACCACAAATTCATTACAAACAGCATTAGAAAAATAAGTTCCCCATCACATTCCCCCTAAAACATATTTTGCGGGACTCTGACCCTGAGTTATTGTTTCCACATTGTTTTCTTCCCCTAATCAAAATCAACCCTTGTGCCTGCCAAAGCAGGGGTCTAGTTATGGAAACGGGATGTGGATAGCTTCACCAGTTGAGGAGATGAGCACTCCTATGCAGTATCCCCCTTTGTACATTGACTTTCCCCAGCCCTGACATGCCCCTATTCTTTCCTATTAAATCATCTGGATCCTAATCTTGGTAAGAATAGTTGGTTCTCAGGGGGGCTAATATGTGTCTCTTCATTAATGCATATTGTCTGTAACCAAAGGAAAAGTTGGGGTTACATTATCAAATACTCTTATGAGGCTATAATCTATTTTTTATGCAAGGGAGAAAATACACAGGAGAAGATCACTGCCATCAGTATCAGAACTATAGACTATGGCGTGCCTTACTTGAGTCAAACACTTCTGCCATCCTGACATCCCAGCCAAAAAATAACTGTCCCATGGGTCCTTCACTCCAGAGTTCTCCTTCCACTCTTTGGACAGGATCATCCAATTTTGTCAAGGCCATCGTCACCTTCCGTGGGACCAGTATTGGGTCCTGGAATATGATGTGCGAAACTGTACCCCAATAATTGTGCAAACAACTCCTTTTTACTGGCTAAAATCATGTCCAAAGCCATTCTATTCTGGAACGTAATGTAGAGGTAGGGACAAGTTTGTTGCTAACCAGAGAGCATCCCTCAAGTAAAAAATAAACCTCTGTTGGTTTGTAAAACAGGTAATAATCCAGTCAACATTTTCATTAATACCACGGCGTGGGGCATAACGCGCACGAATGAGAGAGACCAGTCCCTGGCCTTAACTTGTCACGTGCCCTTTAAATTCATTGGGAACCGCCCCTTGGGACAACCTGATGCATCTAGTATATATGTGGGTCAAAACTGCCACTGGGGCCTCCCCTTGTATCTGCTATGTGAGTTTTACTTACCAAAACAAGCCAAGGACCTCTGGATTGGTACAGTATGTGGCAAAGGCATGATTATTGGTGAGGCGTACATTGACCGTCCATTACTCTCTACACCCTGCTCCTCAGCTGACCATCAACCGACAAATCCAATAGAATTCTTATGGCTAAGGACTGGGACCTGATTCTGAACTTTGGAGACGCAATCCAGTGAACTGAAATGAGGCACAAAAACCTCACAAAAATTGCCCTATAAATCTATTACCCTTGAGGTGTACTCGAACAAGTGTAATACCCTTGAAAGATTGAGGTGGAGCCTTCCCCTGGTTTTTGGTGGACTGGTAACTATGGGATACTTAACTTTCCAATCTTCACAGGCACTGTGGTTTGTAGAGGTGTTGGTAAACAAACTCATAAAACCCTCTCTACCACTGACAGGGATAGTAGAGTACTGTACCCAGATGGGCTGGCACTAGCACATACATAACAATTAGTTTTATTTTGGCTTTGGGCAGTATAATACTTTAGCCATTCCACCCAGGCATACATTTCATTATAACCCAGTTTCCATTGCCAGGGTGGTCCTTAAAGTGTTTATTTGTGCCTCATAGGCCGTACCAATTGTTTGAATGTTTGGGAGCCAAAGGGTTGGGCTTCGCGGGGTTTGAGACTATATTCTGGAGCCGCCCCACTTAGGATCAGAGGCGCCCACCATAACTTCTAGCTTGATTTTAACCAATATGGGAACAACCATAACTCAGTACCGCCCATATAGTAATAGTACCATCACATAGGTTTCCTCGCATCTACGGGTTGGGGTGACCTATAATGAAGAACCAATGGATTCAAGCTCCTAATAAAACCACATCTTAGTTTTACCCAGTTTTTTTTCTTGCCTAGTAAAGAGCCTAGTAGCTATTGAGGGCCGGGATCTTTGTTTGGAAATCTTTTTTCTGTATCAGTGACCGGTTAGGAGGTCTGAACGTCCATCCATGCCCCTGAGTTCCATCCCATAGAGCGGCTGCCCAAGAGCTGCAAGCTTCATCCGCTGCGCGCTGATCACCAGTCACACAGATATATTATTATTATTGCCGGCTCCCTTTTAACTGTATGCCCTACCCATGGCTGTGGAGCCCACTACTGTATAATAACAACTGACATACTGACAGTAATCAAATGTCATATGTGCTACTTGGGTAGAAGTAATTATACCAAAAGGTGTTTACCCCAGTATCCTGTGTGATCTCTACTTGAGGATTCTGTAAATGTGTCAGGGTAACACACAAATGAGATCATCTTCAGGCCACGGTAAGGAGGAAACCTTTTGCAATCGATCATGGATGCCATGTACGTCGAGTCCCTTCCTACACTTTCACCGCTGTAGAGTGTCAATAGGACTTGATGGGCCGTCAAATCTAGGCCTCCAAGATTCTCTCAAGTGTTTCTTCACCAGTATACTCGTAGTCATCCTGTTGAATATATTGACAACCGGGATCCAGAAGTTTTGGACATTGAAAGGAAAAAAGAGTGCGCAAAAGCGTGTGAGTTACTTCCAATTCCTATACACAGAGAGATCACAAATTCACAAGAGACTATCATTTCCCAAACTTAACTGTTGGGATGGTACCCGCGGACCACCCCGAGGCGGTCCCCCAAAGAGTTATTTCATAGGGAGTAAAGGACCAGCGTGGGTTTGTCTTGGGTGTTTATACTGAGTCACAAGCGCTATTGGGTAAAATCGCTGGCCCAGGGCAAAGGACACCTCCTCTGATGCTTTGAGGGATTTATTTTTCAATGTGAAGTTCAGTCTCTCTTGCGTCGAGCGCGACTGCTCAAGGGGGGAGATGATAGGGAAGTTGTGCAGACCATAAGTCCGCCCCCACCATCTTCCACAAAGATTTGGTATTTCCTCTGTGAATGCTGGCCCCTTGGTCACTCTCCAACCACTTCCGGACTGCTCAAAACGACACACCACCTCTGTTATAGAAGTTCTTGATGTAGTTCCTTGAGCTGTCATGATTAGAAGTCAGGTATGCTTTCTGGCCATCCGAGAACATATCCACCACTACAAATGCATACTGATATGCATCCCGCTTTTGGGTAATTGGGATGTGGACAATTTGATATCCTTTGAAAGGGTATTGTGGTTTGGCTAAATGCTTATTTGGCACTGACTCAGTCCGCGCCTGGTTGCAGGTGTTGCAAATCTACGCAGCTCTTAGTGTATTATAAAGCTGCCATAGTGGGAGAACCCGAGGGGCCACAAACAGTTTATGTCACAGCACTAGTACATTTGGTTCTTTCTAGCCCCTGCGATATGAGTAATCTTCCCGAATGGCGCCGCATTGGGCCACTGCCTGGATAGAGCAGGCGCGGGGTAACACACCCTAAGTCCCCAAACTCCATAGGTCCACCTGGGGTGCTACATCAGTTTCGTTGAGCCTCCCTTGCTCCCAATTTCCTTCTTTTTCTCTTCCTCCTGTGAGTCATCCGCTTAGAAAATGTTGAAAGGGTTTTAAATCCCTCGCCTGTTTCCATTACTGCTATTTCCGAGACCTAGTCACATGTCCTCTGCATCTTGGATTGAGCTCTTGTCATTCACAAACTCACCTGCTTCCTCTCTCAGCAGCTGTTGTAGTGCAGGGCCCACTTAGCTGTTTGGTCCTGCATACTGGTTAACTTTTGGCCTCCTCAAGTCCACAGCTTACTATTTGCTTTTCCGCGAGAGTTATAATGAATTGCTACTCTGTTGGGGAGGGTTACGTGCCTCCGAGGAGCTTCTGCCTACCTTTGCATTCTTGATTGGAATCCCCCACTGGCCTATTCTATACCTTCTGCTGTCCAAGTTGGGCCAAAATCATGTGCAATACCAAATGCATATCTGGTAGTCAGTATATAAATGTTTGCTGTTTTCTCCTTACATATCGTGCATGCCACCGTCAGTGGCTTCGAGCTCGATGCTTCTTAGTGCTGATATACGTGTGGTGGGAGTGCTCCAGCAGTAAGACAACATTGTCGTAGGCGATGTCACAGCATATTCCAGTATGAACTTCCCTGTTCATCAACTGAATATCTAATCCATCATTGAATAGCACATAGATCTGCATTATCAATTGGTAGTTGCACAAACGTGGGGAGATTGAGTGACACCTCTTTTGCTGCATGACTTCCAAGGCAATCATGAATGAAGGCATCCTGTGTCGTCATACAAATCGGACTAGGTGACAGGTGGAGGATTGGTGGAATCAAGCCCTCGGGGGTCCTTATATTCCCCGCCCTTTGAGAGAGTAAGCAGGTTGGCAGGCGTGTGTGGAAACGCTGCCCTTTGTAACAAAACGTTTGGAAGGAAGCAGAAGGGAGCATTGGAGACGCATTTGGCGTTGAGTTGAGATAAATGTTTTTGCTGACTTAGATCGAATATCGGGTGCTTTCAAATCATGAGAGTGCCTGGATGGTAACAGGGTGAGCGGCCCAAAATAATATCAGAAGTCTTATCCCAAAAGGGCTTGTTGAGCAGCAAGAACGGCCCTCAGACAATAAGGGTGCCTTCAGTGCCACAGGGTCTAGGCGTATAGGCGAGATCATAGCCAAGAGGGCCTCATCGTTTCTTCGCGTGGGGTTGGGCCAGGACATACCTGAAGCGTTCCCCGACAATTCAGAGACAAATAAAGTGAAAGGTTGGGTTATAGTTCGGGATGCCGAGAGCGCTGGAGCAACTGACAACGAGTTTTTTCAGACGGGTCAACTCCATCATCCACCTCAAAAAAGGATTGTGGTCTTGATACCAGAGAAATGTGGAAAACATCCAGGAGCTTCATACAAAAGGTTCCATGTGGACTGAAGCTTAGGGGATCCATTGTCTAACAGAGTAAGTGTCACCCAGCCAAGGAAAGCTTGATCAACTGTTTTGTTCCACGAGGGTGTTGGCAGATAGACTCTGATAGTCAAATTATACGGTCTTCTGTGAGGTTGCTTGCAACCTTGAGAAATGCAGTGGCCCAGAAAAGTGACTCTGAGTAGCGCACCATTGGAGTTTCTTACCTTCTTAGAAACAGATAAGAGTTGATTGAGGCCAAATGTTTAGTAAATACAAAGAATAGTAAATTGCAAGCTTGACGGCCATCACAGCCACAGTAAAAGGTCGATCCACAATATTGGAGAGGAGGGTAAACTCTGCTGGATGGTCAGCCCTTCCATGTCTACCAACCAGGGCTTGTAGGGCTTGAGAAAAGTGGTTGGGAGAGTTTTGATCCCCCTGAGGCATCACATCCAGGTCTGTATTGTCGGCCTCTCTGTATTTGAGAAAGCAAATAATTAATGACAGTCCCTGATGGAGAGGACTCTGAAAAAGGCATTTAGCGAGGTCCACCATCTCTAGGTAAAATGCGGTAGCAGAAGGAGGTATAGTGCTGAGTAGAGTGTGGGCTTGGGACAATCGGGGGTCCTCCAGAATGTGAGGCTTGATTGACACGAGCGACTAAGGTCCTGAACCATTCAGAAATTTCCTCTGATATACACCTGGGGGTGGGGGGGTGTCTTCTTCCACACGAGTGTAAACAGTGGTGTGTTTGCAGGCGAGATACAAGGTAACAGCGGCCCTCCTTGCTTGAGAAGTGTAAGATCTGGTCTTGCGTAGGGAGGCGCCTCTTGTGCAGCTGAGCGGTGTACTGTGTACTCGAGGTGAAGGTAGCCTCTGAGAGTTTGAGAAAAACCTTCACTGGAGTAACTGGGATGTGTCCAATATCATCGGCCCCTTTGACCACCACAAACAGAGGTCTGTAGCTCTGGTTAGTCATAGTAGCCAGGGATCAGCTGCAGTAATGACCCAATGGAGAAATATCAATCATTAGTGGGAGACTAAGTGAGTAAACAGAGATTCTTCAATATGAAAGTGGTGAAGGTAGGTCCAGATGCATTCCATCTCATTATACGAATAGTAGCTTGAGTTTCTGTAAAGGTACCCTTTCCGAGTAAATTAAGTGGACAGGTTGGTGAGACAATGAGTCTAGCTACAACATCCAGGGTGTGGCCTAGAGGGATTGGAATGGTGTAAAGCGATTTTGATGATGTAAGGCTTCCCATCAACTTCCAACACAGTGAGACTGAATCACAAGAGATGAGAGATCTTGAAGGCAGGTCTTGTTCCCTGATAACGAGCCTGGCTTGCACCCGTGTCAACTAGAAATATGTAAGGGCTTAATCTGCCACAGCTCTCTCGTGAACAGTAGAGCCAGGTCCCGATTGTGTTAGTGGAGAAGGTAGAATTTAAGGTGGGAGGATGGTGCCAATGCGCGGGCTTGCCAGATCCTATGGTCCGATTATTGAATTTCACGTTGGAGGTGGAGACTGAGTATCTAATGCATTTGTGGCATATTCTGGTGGGGCCTCCGCGGAGGTTGTACGGGCCTTGGTTTCTTGAGTACACTTCTGATATCTCGCAGATGGAAGTTTTCTCTTTATAATGTGCCCTCCTGTTACCATCACTTACTCAACTACACGTGAGTGGCCCCTCGGTGGGTTATGCCACGAAGTTGGTTTTGGCTAACTGGGGACCCATGCCAAATTCTGGTGCCTGGGGTGTATTGGCCCATGACCCAGTGCGTGAAAAAACAGGAAAAGACAACTGAATGGAAGGATGAGGCCTCCGAAGACCGGAGGGCATAATAGCAGTCTGGGGGTAGGACACAGGGACACCATGTGCGGTGGGTGTTTGAAACCTGATAGCGAGAGACTAACATCACATCTTCATCATGGAGAGCGTTGACATTGTGGAGTGGATTTCCCTGTTGATCCTGCTTGGGCGGTATCTTCTTTTCCAGGGCTTTGGCAATAAGCAGAACTTTCCTAGGGCAAACCATATCCAAATCTCGGGCGTCCTTTCCCCACCAGTTTCTTCTGAATATCTTCCTTTATCATGCTGCCATTAACAAAAGATTGTGACAGTAGAGGTCTGTTGAATCTTAACCCTGGTATCAAAACCTTGATCGCAAAACAGTGAATTGTATCCCCTAGTATAGAAACTTCTCAAACCGACTCCAGGCCCGTCATCCTGCTGTGGAATCAGACAGATACTTGAAATGAACTTCAAGACTGGCGGTCACGTGCCCATTTCCTCAATTTGCGAACAGTATTCCATCACCATAGTGGAATCCTCAATGTTCCTTATCTTTGAGTCGTCATATAAGCCTTGGAATTATCGGCCAGAAACCTCCCCGGCCATATGCTGGCAATGAGCCTCCAGTCTTTCGCATAGTACGTCAGTATGTTTTTGTTTGATACTTGTCTGAGCCTCCTGTAAAAGGCATTGCTGTTTAACTGGGTGTGGAAGTTGTGCTGACAATCTGGTTCACTGGGATGAGGTAAAGGATTAATACTTTGATCCTTATTGTTGCTTCTGAGCTTATCATATTTTTATCTTGAGGCCCGAACATTTGAGGGTTGGGTTGAAGGGAAGGGGCTTGGCCTTTAAGCCTCCATGTGCATTATTTCCTGTTGTGGGCTCTGTGGTTAAATCCATTGACTGCAGCAACTGGCTCTTGGGATCAAATCCTCAAGAGCATGCTCCGCCAGGCATTGCTTTCTGGAGATGGAGGCCGAATTAGAGCTTTTTCAGCTGTGTGAAAGGCTTGGGCCTGTAACTGGGGAGTGCCTGGAAACAACCTCATCTGGCGAACATCTGGAATACGGTTTACTAATTAAGGAGTGGAGGCTTGGGACTTAGAAGGGTGGGTATCTTGAAGTGTGCTTACTGCCAGAGCCGCCACTGTGGTGGGGTCTCTGTCAGACATGACGGATTTCCTCAATGCGATGATATTGGTGATGTTCAAATATGGCCAGAACCCATAGTTTAGAGTCAGCCGCAGGACTGTGACGGAAAACCGAGAGAGCCACAACTTTATGGAGCTGGTATAAGGCCGAGACATTTTAAATGTTTCTATTTTTGTGCCAAGCACGATTCTACAAACTGTAGAAGCCATTTTGGGAAACACATTGAATAAGGCGTTGCAACACCATATACAGGACCTCACGCGTGAAATAATAAGATTGCCAGCGGAGATTGATCCTGGGCCTGATGGTGGCAATTCGGTGGGTACGTAAAGGGCCAGGGCTCTCTATGATGCGTACCACAGTCATGCTGAAGATGGATTCTCCTCCGGCAACACAGGACTATGACTCTGGCGAGAGCCGCCCCTATGTCATATTGGTTATGTTGTCTTGCATTCACTATGGCCTAAACACACGAGTGGTTTGTCATTTCACCGGGCCTGGCTAGACAGTACCTTGTCTGATTGGACCAGATGAGGTGTTCAAACCTTTGGCTTCCCAGGTTCTGGGGTCTAGCTTCATTGACATTGTGTCTCATACGTGATCAGGGGTCGCCAGTTCGTGGACCCGACTCAGCAAGTAGGTGGAGGATGATTCCTCTGAACCCGAACTCCGAAGAGGTGACCAAACTGCGGTTCTCTGATTCTCAACCGCTTTCCCTTAATTGTCTCATCCGATCACGGATGTGCGCAGGACTATTAAATGAGACTATCCAATAAAGTGGACATGGAAACAAGGGAGACCACTTTGATACTTTGGTACATATTACGGTACCTTCCCAGTATGTACAGGTATAAAGGTGTATCAAGATGGCCACGCAGCAAAGGAAAAGGGCTGACTATGTGACATCACTTCTCCGGATGGTGGGTGCGGACAGTAGTAACAGCCAGGCATTGAGGGGTGTAGGGGGCGTGGCCTTTGGTTGGTGGAAGGGTGACAGGATCAGAGACTCATCAGGGATGAGGAAGAGACGGGAGTTGTGGGAGTCTTTTTTGAGAGAAGTTAGTGGAGGGACAGTGGCACTGGAAACGATAGATGGGAGTGTACAGGACGAGCAGGATTTGGAGGAACGTCCTCTGCACACACAGCTCTCGTCAATACACAGCAGGGGCGGATTTTCCTGGCCACAATTGGTGACACACCCTGCCCTGTAGACAATCAGCTCCTTATAAGGTTGTGGACATTTTGTCGGTGAAAACAATACTTTATAACCAATAACAATGCTTTTCCTTCTCCCTACATACAGTCCTCAGCCCACTCCTTCTATATGCACTATCTCTTCATCTGTCTTTTTCATAAGCTAATGCATGCATCTAAAAGCTTGCTAACAGTGAAGCCCTCCAATAGAGGTTAAGTCTACCTCTAGGGGAAAAACCACACATGCGATAGCATTAACTTTTCTACCTTCCTACATGCTTCTTCACTTCTCGACACAAGACAGATCCGCGGACAAGACTGAGCCCTCTAACGGCCATCTTTACCTCACAAACATTGAGGACTAATCATATCACCGGCTTATTTGTGCCAGACACACTACTAGCGTACCGTCCCTCTCGAGCTACCTGTTAACAGGGATCCCTACTGGCTAGAATTTATCCCCTACTTCTTGCAATTGAGCCGCTGTCCTGATCCATAGCTAGAATCGTTGTCTAGTCCTGCAAATGTCAACATCTCCTCTGTGTATTTAGCGCAGATCTATCGTTAGAATACTGATAACTTCCTCAAGTCAGCAACCAGCAACATTTGCTTCAGCTAGGCTAGGAATTTCATACTCATATTCCTAGTCTGCAACTGACTACGATCAAGCGCCTATCTATCTAGATTTCAAATTAAACCCCGTGTGGTCAGTCCTTGAGATCCGCCATGATCTACCAACTGATACACAGACATAGTCGAGGCAGCCCGCAGCTGGGATCATGTTCTTGTCTCCAGAGTGATACTGCGAACGCTCTTCGCCGACCCAGCAAACCTTGGCTGACCAGACAAACACACCCCGACCAACCTGAACCGTCCAAAGACACAGGCAAGCTACAGATTTCCATAAGTAAACCACATACATTACCGAGTGTTGTACAAGTGGAAGGTGCGATACACTCTCCCCCGTATTTGGACAGTCTCACACGTGGCCCAGGTGGTCACAGTCAGGTCCCGTCAAGGATATGCGTCCCGTCTGGGACTGTCCCCGAGTACTGAGTGACGCGCGTCTAGATGTTGGGGATCAGGAGGTACACGCGCGTGACTGCTGCTTGTCCAAATTGAACACTGATTGCTCCGGCATGAAGAAATACACCAGACACAGAGCTGATATGAGTTCCGATCCTCAGTGTGAAGCAGACCCGAGATATAGCGAGACTTTATTACAATACAATGGATTTTTTTACAAACTTGGCTTCAGGGCGTGGCTAAGTTCCTTTGTTTCTTGCAGTCTTAGGAAGGGTGATAGTTGATTGGTTCTCCAGATTGGATGGTTTCCCCCCCAGGTCCATGCTGGAATTTGGGGGGGAAGTGGTCGGAAGCGGGCCATCTTGGAGTTCTGTGTTTTCAGCTAAGTTATATGTGTAAAAGTTTTTGCCCACAAATTCATTACAAAAGCATTAGAAAAAATATATGTTTCCCCTCAAAATCCTTTCAGTTTGTATAATATGTCAATTTGATGCGCATGTCGGAGAAAACGTTTGCCACAATCCCCGGGGGGACGCATCCCGCCTTTCCCCTGCAAAAAATTTTGTATATCCGGACCCCAAAGGGCCCCCATCACCATAGTACTTGGGCCTTTAGAAGCGCAGGGTTTTAATGTAATAGGCGCAACAATTTATCACTAAAATGTCCCTGTTCTTATTTTATGCTGTACTCACAATAATGTCTCATCTTATGATTTATTTGAGATTGGAAAACCATCCCAAGATATATTAAAAAATTTAGATAATACTTAAATAACATTGTTAAAAAAAAGTATTTAGCCCCTACAAGGTAAGTCCATAAAGTTTTTACAGAAAAAAAAATTAAAATTCATATATACTATCCAATTAATGATTGAGCTTTCTTCCCCAAAAATTAAATCACACTAAAAAGATTTCCACAGCGATCTCCCCTCCAAAATCAAAAAAAGCCCTAATCGGGTTTTTCTTTGAGCCGTTGGCTCTAAGATTAATCCGATAAATCCATTCAAAAACTTTTCGCAATGTTTCTTATCATATCCCCCCTTTCAAAATGTGTTCTTATTTGTTCAATACAACAAAAGAAACACCCAAAAGTCACCATCTGCTCCTCCCAAAATGTTTAAAATCGGTTGCTCTCGAATGTCTGAATCACCAATATGTCCCCGACCCGTATCCTGACTGCCCAAACGTTTTTCCCACATATTGTTTTCCACATGACAACTACACGATTACCACAGTTGGCTGAGCAGTTGAAGAAATCCGGATTTATAAAACTTCCCTGTCGTGCTGCTCCAAAATTCCTTTATCTGGGATAATCGATTCACAGGTGCACTTTCTCCCACACCTATAATTCCCTGGGGCTTCCTATCCAGCCATGTTCCCGCCACCGCTGGGGGAACACAATGGCTGTGGACAAATCTGTCCTTCAGGGATCTTCCCCTCCTGTATGTTACCAGGGTTTTTTTGGGGAAAATATCAAGCAAATCCTTGTCTGATCTAAGGATCCCCCAATATCTGCGTAGGATTTTCATAATCTCTTTATTTCTTTTCTTTAAAACGCCCCGATCACCCTAAACCTGTGGGTTGCTCCTTAGGTTTATTATATTTGGGTTCAGGAGACTAACTCGATCTCTGGTCAAAAGCGTTCTTAAAAGCGGGTTTAAGTACAGAGGAAAGGATATCCTCTCTCCAGGAATCTGTCCTGTAGTTCCCCCTGCCTGTTGATGAAAATCTGTTACTCTTGAACAGTTTCTCCAATTCTGAGATCCTGTCCTTTTGGAACCCCTTTTTCTTGAGGCTCCTAGGATGATATGATTCCCATTTCAATAGACTGTTCGTCGCTGTTTCCTTGCGATGGGTAACAGTTTGGAGGTACCCAAGTCTGTCCTTAAAAATTCTAAGGTCCAGGAATGAGATCTCCCTTTTTTGAACTTCAAAGGTAAATCTAAGTCCAATATCATTAAGATTTAGAGCCTCCACAAAAGACACAAACAACGCCTCCGAGCCCTGCCACAGCACGAAGACGTCGTCTATGTATCTTCCCCAAAACAAGATATTTGTATGGGATTCCATCTCCTCTCCGAACACCAGGGCCCTTTAGAGATCGGGAAGGAGAGGGAGGCCAAACAGAAGAAATTGGGGAGGACGATACGGGAATACCGAATTCAGACACCCCAGAGAATTTCAAAATTATATGGATCCCACTTCCAATATATCGTCATCATCTTCCTCTGTCTCCTCACTTCCCCCACCTTTTTTTAGAACAACAAGGGACAAATAGTTACCCTGAGAGAAAGTACAATCAAACAGTCCAAGGGAAAGGGAAAGAAAGGGGAGGGGAAAAACCAAATAATTAACCCTTTTTCATAGATCCCTGACACAAGACGAAATAAGTGTAAATATCTAAGGGCCTGTCATTTGTCCCTATGACAAAATTAATGTGTTTAATTGGTGAAGACATTAACTTATTCGTTCGGGAAGCAAAGTGGTCAAAAGTTTTTAAGAATAATGATGCACCAGATTTGTAGAGAACTAGGGATTGAGTCTGAAGATCTTCTGGGGTAAGGACTTTGGTTAGTCTGCTAGAGGAGGGACGTTTATGGAACGGAGTTTGATAGTCTTGGACCACAAACATATCTTAAACTTAAAAGTAATAGATCCCCCCCTCCACAAGAAACTCCAGAAATAGATGTTTTTGTTAAAATGGTTACAAGAGATCTAGAAGCACTTTCGGGGCCTAGTACACATGGGAGACATTTGTCAAACTTAACAAAACAAGAGATAAAGGCAATGATGGACTTAGAATCGGATGATAAGATCGTTTATAAAACCCTACCGATAAAAAAAGGTAACACGGTGTTGATGGATTATACAGATTATGTCTCTATGTATAACCGACTCTTGGAAGATCGTAATGGGTAGCCATTTTTATGTCAGGACCCAACAGTACAATTTGTGTCAGAACTAGAGAAAATTGTCCTCAGGGTCTTTGGATGAGGGACTCCTCTCTAGGGATGAAGTTCGTTTTCCCGCTACCAAATAAACCCCAATCGCCCCCCTTTTACTCACTTCCGAAAAATTCATAAAGGTGATCCCCTCTTAAAAAAAAAAAGGGGGCCCGATAGTGTCCGGTATTGACTTAAAACCAAAAGTAGGAGTTATTTAATCGAGTCCTGAAAGACTTTTTTGTTGCGTTCCCTTTATTTGAGGGAAACAGCGACCAACTTACCAATTGGGGGATACGGGTTTGCGGAGGTGTTGTGGCCTCAGTGGATGTGGAGGCGCTGTATAGAGCCCCTTTCCCACCCCACTGGGGGCCCGTACAGTGGAAATATTTCCTAAGAATGAGGGGAGTCAGTTGAGAGAATAATAATTGGTGCTGGAGTTGTTGGAGTTTGTACTTAAAACAACTATTTCCTTTGGACCCAGGGTCTACCACCAGCTCAGGGGTACGGCTTGGGGAGCCCGTGCCTCCCACTATGCCAATTTATTCCTGGGCTGGTGGGAGAGGGGCCCTGGTGTTCGGAGAGGAGATGGAATCCCATACAAATATCTTGTTTTGGGGAAGATACATAGACGACGTCTTCGTGCTGTGGCAGGGCTCGGAGGCTTTGTTTGGGGTCTTTGGGAGGCTCTAAATTTTAAATGATATTGGACTTAGATTTACCTTTGAAGTTCAGAAAAGGGAGATCTCATTCCTGGACCTTAGAATTTTTAAGGACAGACTGGGGTACCTCCAAACTGTTACCCATCGCAAGGAAACAGCGACGAACAGTCTATTGAAATGGGAATCATATCATCCTAGGAGCCTCAAGAAAGGGATTCCAAAAGGACGGATCTCAAAAATTCGGAAAAAAACTGTTCAAGAGTAACAGATTTTCATCAACAGGAAAGGGAACTACAGGACCAGATTCCTGGAGAGAGGATATCCTTCCTCTGTACTTAAACCAGCTTTTAAGAACGCTTTGACCAGAGATCGAGTTAGTCTCCTGAACCAAATTCAAAATAAACCAAAAGGAGCAACCCACAGGGTTTAGGGTGATAGGGATGTTTGACGAAAATAATAATGAGATTATGAAAATCCTACGCAGATATTGGGGGATCCTTAGATCAGACAAGGATTTGCTTGATATTCTCCCCCAAAAAACCCTGGTAACATACAGGAGGGGAAGATCCCTGAAGGACAGATTTGTCCACAGCCATTGTGTCCCCCCAGCGGTGGCGGGAACATGGCTGGATAGGAAGCCCCAGGGAATGTATGGTGTGGGAGATGTGCCCCTGGAAAATCGTTACCCCAGAAAAAGGGAAATTTAGGAGCAGCCATGAAGGGAAGATTTATAAATTCCGTGATTTTTTCAATGCTTACCCAAGTGTGGTATATCGTGTAGTTGCTCATGTGGAAAACAATATGTGAAAAAACCAATTCGGAGGTCGGATAGTGTCAGGGCATATTGGTGATGTCGACATGACGAGAGACACCGATTCTAAACGTTTGGGGAGCATGATGTGCTTTGGGGTTTTTATCTTTTGTATGTATTGAACAAAAAAGTACATTAAAAAAAGGGGGTTTTCGATAAGAAAAATTTTGCGAAAAAAAGTTGAATGGTTTAGGAAAGGGTTTAAGAGCCCAGAGGGTAATGAACCCCTGTATTATGTTTGCTTTTATTTGATTTTGGAGGGGAGACTCGGTGGAAGTTTTTTTTTTAGTGTGATTTAATTTGGGCAAAAAAAGCTCGAAGTTAATTTGGAAGTATATATTGAATTTAATTATTTTTTCTGTAAATATATCTTTATGGCCCCTTTTCCTTGTATGGGGACTACTATTTTTTTTAAACAGATGTTATTTAAGTATTATCTGGGAAATTTTAATATATCTTGGGGTGGTTCATCTAAATAAGATCATAAGATGGACTTATTGTGAGACAGCTAAGGTAAGAAAAGGCACATATAGTGATAAAGTGTTGAGCCCATACATTAAATCTGCCTTTTTTTCGCGCTAAGGTATTATGGTGATGCGCTGTGGTGTCGGATATACTATTATGTGCGGGAATGGCGGGGGATGCGTCCCCGGGTATCTGTGGAAAAGTTGGTCCGGGCATGCGCAACAAGTTCAGACATATGATGACGTCCGAAAAGGGATTTTTTTGCGATGTGCGTACTTCCCCCCCCCTGCGCCAGTGGTGGCCACGGGCGGCCCAAAGCAGGTTCGAGGTATCCATGGGATCTGCGTATTCCGGGGATTGCGCAGTGCGAACCTGGATCCGGGAAAAAGGGGAGCCGCAAATTTTAGGTATGTAGGGTAATAAAGGGGAGAGCTAAATAGATATTGGCACGGTGGGCATCTTTTACCCGTGCGGGGTATTAATAATATGGCGATTAAGCCTTTTACGACTGATTGAGCCTATGAATTCCCCCCGATGAACCCCTGGGTATTCGCAAAAAGAAGGGAAAAGGAGGGGGGGGGGAAACGCGTCGGGATATAGAATAGAGGGAAGAAGATAGGGGTTTTTTTTTCTCCCTTATATGTGATCTGGTGGTTGGGGGGTTTTCATTTATTTATGGGATCTGCTAGTGTATTTGGGTTTTTGTTGGGAGGACAAACATTAAATACATCGGTCCATTATCTAAAACCTTTTGATTAACTAAAAGGGGCATTGTTTAAAAACTTAAATTGGGGGGGTCGAGAGTGTTGGGCCCTCCTTTCGGGACGTTTTCTCTCTTTTGATGGTAGATTGTTAGTGATTTTGTTAGGGGGTAGGGAAATCGCGGTAAAAAACTAGTCCCTATTTGTTAGGAGTGGTAATTGTTGTGTCTTCACTAATGGTATTTATAGAATTGGGTTATTGATTTTTTTTTCAAATTACGAAAGATTTATTGAGAAACAATGACATTTTCAAACAATCAAACATTGTCAAAGATATGAAAATGAGCAAAGAAGGTATTCAACAGGTAGCTATAAAATACTCAAGATACATCGATAATTAGACTAAACATCGTTATAATCATACGGAAAATGGGAGCATGCCCAAAAGCTGCCACATAGAAAATAATGGATCCTATGCGGTCTGGTGCAAGTAGCAGCTGGTGGGAGCTAATAACATAGCGGAGCAGAGACAATACAGAAGGGACATGACAAATTATGCACAAGGGACGCTCCTACAAGACATACAGGGACAAAAAGGGAGGACGAGAGCAAGAAAAAAGAAAAAAAAAAAGGGGGGTGGGGGGGGGGGAAGGAGAGCAGGGATCATCCTGTCCCCTCACTAAAGGGCCAGACGGGGGAGCCAGGTGCAGCGGTAAAACGCCAGCTAAATAGCAATGGAAAGGTACAACGGAGAGTTTTTGAAGGAGAGTCAGCTGGCCCATGTTCTATTAAATTTAAGCGCTTGCTCAGGGGTTTGGGCAATCAGTTCCTCCATTCGTTGGATAAAGCTGATCTCCGCAAACCAGTCCTCAAGGGATGGGGGAGTGGATGACTTCCACCTCCTTGGCACCACGGTCTTAGCTGCTTGTAGCAGATGCTTAAGAAGGGACTTCTTAAATTTATTAACAGGCATGGGAAACATGAAAAGAAGCAAAGCCTCCGGTGTATTGGGCAATGAAACCCCGGGGTTATTGATTTTAATTGACTTAATAAAGGTTACATCTTAGAGATGTTGATTTGCTAAGTTCCTTTTCAGTGATTTTTTTTTTTTTCACTATATGAAATGAGGGACGCTCTGATTGGTGACTAAGGGCAACAAAGTGAGTTTTAGACCTAGACAGTTTTCATACATGTGGCCCTCAGTTCCTTGGCAGCTGCTGTGGAACTACAAGTACCAGTGTATGTGTGTGTGTGATATGTATGTATGTGTATATATTATATATATATATATATATATATATATATATATATATATTATATATATATATATATATTACACACACACATAACACACACACATATAACATACACCTCCATTATTGTACACACACATATACATACACCCCATATATGTACACACACACATACATACACCCCATATATGTACACACACATACATACACCCCATATATGTACACACACACACTACATACCCTATAGTCACAAATCATGGAGTGTGTGTCTTTTCTTTCAGTGCCTTGTCTTGAAAGTGTGGCATGCTGTCCTTCAGCCTGAAAACACTAAAGGTTTCAACAAAACCTACAAGCTAACAGGCTGTTTATTGGGGTGGGCGGGGCTCGGGAACGACACTGCCCAGGAGGCAGGCACCAGGTGACCACTTAGGAGGCGCTGACTAACTAGGGTTTATTTTTGGAGTGGGGCTTATATTTAAGGCCTACTCTAAGAATCTGTGAAAATCAGACTAGGGCTTATTTCTGGGGGAGGGCTTATTTTTGGAAAAACACGGTATTTGGAATCACTGGAATCATACCAACCTATGGAATACAGATAAACATAATTTATAACAAAGAGTGAACAACCTAAAAATTAATTCCCTGCAAACATGGTGCAAGTAAAGTTTTTTTCACACTTCACCTCGCTTGATGAATGGCACCATTGAAAAGTAGTTTTGTTTTGTCTTGACACCAAAGAAAAACAAAAAGAAACCACTCATGTGGCTATTTAGATGGAAAAATAAAAAATGTGTCTTTCGAAAGGAGTGAAGAAAAAAATTGAAAAGCCAAAAAAATTGGTATTGCTGTGTCAGTAAATGTGTGATCTGTCAAATAACATTATTTATCCTGTACATTTAAAGTGACAAAACAAAAAAATATGCAGACACCCACTTTGCCTCCCCAAAGAATTGGAATTAATAGTGATCAAAAGGTTGTATGTATCCCAAAATTGTACCAATAAAAACTCTAATGCTGCGGGGGTCGCAATCAGAGTGAAAAATGGTGTTCGGCACCGTTTCTAATTCACTTAGACACCACAGTCGGCAGATGTCTAAGGGGTTAAATAGCAGCGATCAGAACCCGGCTTATTGGGTGTACCTTTACTAACAGAGGACTGCCAGGTTGAAGCGGGTGGTCGTGAGCCCAATTCTATACTCCCTTAGCATGCCATGACGTACTTTAAATTCTGGTGGGTTAACCCTTCCTGTTTAGACTTCCCATAGTCCCAGTAGAAAGTAAGTTCCCCGCAAAATGGACGTAATTTCGTCCCGGGTTTTTTTGCGGGTTACAAGCGAGCACCACATGATCGTGACATGGGAACAGCGGTATATTAACTAACCCTTTACTATCGCGATCTCTCATGATCGAGATTGCTATATGAGGAGTAAACATTCAATACTGTCTGAATCCTTTTGGGGCGGTTTAATTTTTAAGCTGTTTGACCCAAAATCTTTCTTTTAATGTTCCCAATTTTTGTTGCAGATGGATTTGGGTTTGAAACAGCTTTTTTTTCAACTCTCCACAAGTGTTTTTTTGGGTTGGGGGTTCTGGGGAATATGGAGACCAAAACGAATCACTTCATCGTCATTTAAACTTTTCCTTCTCCAACTTAAGTTTTTTTGGGTCGTTGTCCGCTCGGGGCCCGGTCATCCTTTTCATACCCATTGTACTCAAGTGTATGAAGTAATTCATCTTCTGGGACATTCACATGTAGCTCAGCATTGAGATCAACATCGATCCTGGTCAAGTATCCAACATTTTTGGCTGTAAAACATCCCCATATCATCAGGCTTCCTTCACTGAACTTGACCAGTTCTTCAATTTTTTTGATCCATTTGCCCCCTTTTCCATTGATTCTTTCAAACCCATTTGGCCCCATCAGAGCCCAGTCTATTGACTCTCATCACTCTAAATCATCCGTTTCCAATTTTCCATTTTTTTTTTTTTTTTTTTTTTTACAAACTCGAGCTGACGCTTCTTTTGATGAGATTGAAATTAAGGCTTCTTCCCTTTTTTTCGAACCATTATTCCAGACCTGTGTAATGCGTGTTGCATGGTGCTTGCATGGACGTCTGTGATTCTACTATTACGAAGCATATTAGCCACCTCCACTACCATGTTTGTCGCTTTAGAACTGATAGACCTTGTGATGAGTCAACTTGTTAACTCTGATATTTTGCCTGGAAGTCCTCCTATTGGCTTTTGAATAGATGGATGGTCTTCATTTCATATTCTTCCAGCTGTCATGGACTCACATGATGCAGTTTGGCAATTTTCTTGGCCGAGAGATGCTATCAATGAGCTGGACGATGTGATTTTTCTTATCTTGGGAAATCATCTTCAGGGCTGCTCGAACCAGCGACCTTTCACTTGGGAATCAGCCTAATAACACACTGAGCTATTGGGGAATGTGAGAACAGGTTGTAATTTGTAGTATACAAGAAGGAAAAGATTGTACAACCACCAGGAACACAACAGAAACAATGCAGTTACATGACAAGAATCTGCAGAACTAAGCAGATGCTAAATAGTTGCAGGTCAAAGTTATGTGTGAGATAGCCAAGGTGATTGTCTATAAAATGATGGCAGTCTCACATTCAAAGCTATAGTGAATGGTGAGATATGGAGCCTGAAAGTCAAGTTTAATACATTGTTACCCTTATGCTTGTCAGTGAAATATAGTATATTAATTGGATACAACTTTAGAACACAAAAAAATTGTAAATATGCAAATCGCTGCAGGAAGTGGTAAAAAACTGTTTTCAACAAGAACGTACTGAACAACATTTGTGGAATTAGTCTATGACAGTGATGGCGAAACTTTTTGAGACAGAGTGCCGAAACTGCGACTGAAAAATACCTTAGGTACCGGCAAGTGACGACGACGTTGGCGCGAAGCAGGGAGGTGACATTGGGAAGCAGGGCCGCACAACAATTAATACGAGGGATGTAACGGCCGCTTAGCCCATCCCTCTGCCATATTTCCACTATACAGTGACCATATTGTGGTAGATAGCAGTGTACACAGGTGCTCAGCAGACAGTTGACTGAATAATACTACAACACGACCAAAAAACCACCACCACATAGTGACTGAATAATACCGCCACACTATTACTGAATATAAACCATTACACTTTGCACACATATACAGTCATATGAAAAAGTTTGGGCACCCCTATTAATCTTAATCATTTTTAGTTCTAAATATTTGGGTGTTTGCAACAGCCATTTCAATTTGATATATCTAATAACTGATGGATACAGTAATACGTCTGGATTGAAATGCGGTTTATTGTACTAACACAAAATGTGCAATATGCATTAAACCAAATTTTGACTGGTGCAAAAATTTGGGTACCCTTATTTTATTGATTTGAATACTCCTATCTACTTTTTACTGACTTTCTGAAGCACAACATTGGTTTTGTAACCTCACTGAGCTTTGAACTTCATAGCCAGGTGTATCCAATGATGAGAAAAGGTATTTAAGGTGGCCAATTGCAAGTTGTTCTCCTATTTGAATCTCCTGTGAAGAGTGGCTCTGGGCTCCTCAAAAAACTCTCAAATGATCTGAAAAAAAAGATTGTCAAATATTTTGTTGAAAAAAAAATGTGGTGGAGGTTCCATCATGCTTTGGGGCTGTGTGGCCCAAGCCGGCACCGGGAAATTGTTAAAGTTGAGGGCGCATGGATTCAATCGGTATCAGAGATTTTCAGAATAATGTACAAGAATCAGTGAAGAATTTGAAGTTACGCGGGGGGGAATTTCAGAAGCCCCTCCAAACACCCCTCCAAAAATTTCTAGGCTTTCATGGAGGGAAAAATTACAATGTTCTGGAATGGCCCCTTCCCGTCCCCCGACTGAATATTTGAAAAATCTGTGGGGTACTTTGGGAAAGGGGTGTCCCTGCTCGGCAACCCTTAAACTTAATTGAATTTTTTTTAAAGAGGAATGGTCAAAAAATACTTCACCGGGTCAGGAAAACCCGGGTGGGGTTTGATTTAAATCTAAAAGATTTAAAACAAAAGATTTAAATCATAGTCAGTAAGCTTGATTTAAAAACATGATTTAATAAAGTTTTACCTAAATGTTCTTTCTATTTTAACTGCAAGTAGATGAAGATTTTTTGAAACACTTTTTATATTACTTTTTTCTCCCCAGTTTATGGGGTTTTTCATTCTTTTGGGGCACCATGTTCTGAACATTTAAATAGATTTATTTAAAATGAACAATAACATTACAGATAAAATTTTTTGCTTAAACAAACATCCATGTTTGTTAACAAAATTTGGCTAACAAAATATTATATATTTTAAGAAATTAGACTGCAGCCCCCCGGACACTGAAAAAAAAAATTTTGTCCCCTGCTGTCCTCTTATAACTTGTGTATTTCTAAAACCTTCTTTTTTCCTAAAAAAAAATTGGAAAAGGAAAAAAGTTTCCTGCTTTATTGGGTCCCAACCAATTTCTCAATTTAGAATGAATAGTCCAAGGAAAGGAATATTCGGTTTTTTCCTGCAAAAAATGTTTCTCTGTTAAAGGAATTTTCTTTTTTGAACAGTCCAAATCCAAAACGCTTAAAGGGTTTGTCTCCCCATCTTTTAAAGAATGTGAAAGAAATTTCCCCGTCCTTTCCCTGGTTTCAGACTTAATTTCATAAGCTCCTTTGTGCTTGTAAAAGTTGTTTCTTTTTTGTTTTATGCAAAAATTAGTTTAAATACTTAATTCTTTTTTATCCCCAAAAAAAAAGGGCTTTACAAGGGGGTTTACTTAATAAAAAAAGTTTTTACTGTCTCACACAGGAATGATTTAAAAAAATTCCTGTTGAAAATCACTTTTTAATTTCATTAACAAACAGCCCAGGGAATTTGAAAATTATACTAGGGAACGTGCCTGGAGGTTTTTAAAATTTTCACTTTTCTTTTTTTAAAAAACGAGGAAAAAGATTTTATTTGGGGAAATTCTTTATTTTGTTTTTTCCCCTCAATTTGAAAAGTATTTTTGACAGAAACCCCCCTTTTAAGTGACTTCCCCCAGTTTAGGTGGACCTTCCTTTAAAATCTTCGAAACATTTTTTTTGAATGGTTCCCCCCTTAGCTCTGAAGTTTTTTATTTTGGCTTTAAAAACCCCTTAGGCCCTTGAATCCATACGTCCAGGTTTTTGGGGGGTTCACGCCCCTGGACGTATGGATACGTCCTGAGGATGCACAAATTAAAGAAAGGGTTTTGGGCGATCGGGGGGGGGTCAGCGTATATTACGCAGGGTACCCAATAATGTAGCGACCCAAAGAGAAAAAAGTAATTATCACGGATATGCCGGTGAGCCTGTTAAAAATAAAAAACCCCTAGGATTGCAGTATTTTTTTCCCCCCCTTTTGTTTTCCAAAAATGGTTTTAAAAAAGGATCAAAAAACCCTTGCCCCCCCAAAAATGATCTAAAAAAACGTAATTCATCTCGCAAAAACAAGTCCCTACAAGCTCCAAACACAAAAAAATTTAAATTTAGGGTTCAGACTATGGGATGCAAAAGTTTTTTCCCGGTTGAATAAAAGTGTTTTTTTGTATAAAAGCGTTAAAAATAAAAAAATTACAAATTGGGTACGGGGTAATCGTATTGACCTGGAGAAAAGCTACCATGTCTTTTTACCGTACAGTGACCGCTATAAAAAATAAAAACCCTCCCAAGATTGCTGTATTTTGTTCAAAACATTTCAGAAAAACCTTAATAAAAAGTGAACTAGCATCATAACCCCCAAATGGTACCAATAAAAATTCAACTCATCCCCCCAAAAAAAAAGCCCATACACAGCTCTGCACACAGCAAAATAAAAATTATGGCTGTCAGAATGGACAACAAAAAAAAAAACGCAATTTTTTTTTAGAATTTTTGTAAAATTTTAAAAAACAGAAAAAACTATATAAAACTTTTATTGTAATTGTACCGCCCCCCAAGTAAAGTTACCCTGCGTTTTAATGCATGGCGAATGCTGTAAAATTAAATCAAAAAAAAAAGACGAACTGCGTTTTTTCCCCCCCCTTTTTCATTGCCCAATGCTAAAAAAAAAAAACAAAATATGGAAACACCGTGTCCCTAAAAGCGGAATCACCCCTAGATGAGATCCCTGAGGGGGTTTTGTTGAACCCAAAAAAGGGGCGATTCTGGAAGGGTTTTTTGCTGTTTGCTAGTTGGGGGCTTTGCAAATGCGACATGGCCCCCCAAAATTGCGTTCCAAAAGCCAAATGCGCCCCCTCCCTTTAACCCTGCATGGCCCAAAACACAGTTACAAAAAAGTAGGGTATTCCCGAACTTGGAAGAAATTGCTTTAACAAAGTTTTAGGGTTTTTTTTTTTCCCAGGGTTCCTTGTATATTTGAAACTTTTTAAGCTAAAATGCGATTGAAATTTTTTTTTTTTTTTAAATTTTCCACCCCCTTAGCTAAAAAAAAGTTGTGAATACTGTGGGGTTTATATATCAATGCCCCCCTGGATATATTCATTAGGAGTGTAGTTTCCAATTTCGGCTATTTAGGGGTGTTTATTAGTTTTAGCACCTTAGGGTGCCCCCAAACTGAAATGGCCCCCAAAATAAAATCGTATTGAAATGAGACCAGAGTATAGTAGGGGCCCCTCCTTTTTTCTGGGGTTTGGGGGGCCAAAAAATGACTGGGCACATTAGGGTATCTCTAAAAACGGGACCGGGGGAATTGATATTAATTTGCATTTACTAGTCACATTTCCCGTATTCCAGTGAATAAGGATATTATTGAAAAATTGAAAAAAAAAGTGAAAATTTTGTTTTTTTCCTCCACTTTGTTTTTTTTTCTGTGAAATTTGAAGGGTTATCAAATTCTAATAGTATTGTAAATACGTTAAGGGTTTTAGTTTCTCGGATGGCGTAATTATGGGGGTATCTAACATACAGGGCCCCTCAAAGCCACGTCAGAATTTGGGGGTCCCTAAAAAAAATGACATTGCAAATTTTTTTTGAAAAATTTAGAATTATACTAAATTTTAAGCCCTTAATGTCGTAAAAAAAAAAAAAAAAAAAAACATTTAAAAAAAAGACCCAATATATGGAATATGGTGATGTTTATAAACTATTTTGTGGTGAATAATTATTGTTTCACGCAGAAATTTTTCAACTTTCAAAAAGCAAATTTTTCCAAATTTTCTTAAATTTTGATATTTTTTTCAAAACAAACAAAGGGTTTTTATGGATAAAAAAAATTCTTACTAAATTAAAGCACAATGGTCACGAGAAAATAATCCGGAATCAATGGCTAGGAAAAGTGTCAAAAAGTTATTTCCACATAAAGTGCATATGCCCGATTTCAAAAATAGAGCCCGTGTCGGAAAGGGCCAAAAAAAGGTGGGTCCTTAAGGGGGGTTTAAAAATGGGTGATTGCGAATACCCATGTCATAGTAAAACCCCTTCCTCAGCACTTAGGTTTTGCCCTGATTGGATATGACAAAAATTTGCCAAAAAATGAGTGGGGGTCAGTGCTTGTCCCAAATTGTTTGTTTTTGCTTTTAATTAATTTGTCCATGGAGTTCTGTTTTTAAGTGTTCACTCAGGTTTCCCTTTTAAATTTTTAACAGCATGCTAAAAACAGCTATTTTTTCTGTATTTTTTTTAAAGCTTGAGAGGGGTTTAGGAAGTAATGTTCAACATTTCTCTTAAGCCCAATGTTGAGGATTTTTTGGCCGGTGACAGTGCCCTCTATTTTATCTGATTTTCTTACAAAGTGTATCGAATGGCCCGTTTTTTTATATGCTCAAAACAGTCCACCCCCAGAAATTCCATTAATATTTGTGGGGCCGTTGTTGGTTACCCATCCTTTTCAGGCTGCTGCGCAAAGATTATTACGGAAGTATTTAGCAATTTCAACAAACATTGCCTTTTTTCCCGAAAAACTTAAATCTTTGGCTAAGAGGGCAGCAAATAAGCACTGCAACCATATTTATTAGCGCTTTGTATTCCCTCCCCGCCCTTTTAAAATTTTTTCTTTTTGGATACGTTTGCAGGGTTGTCAGTGACCAAACTGCGTACTGACATTTTAATTTTTGTTCACATGTCTTTAGCTTTTACGCCCCTTCTTGTAAGTATTCTGTGTTTGTTTTCCTTTTACGTATAGTTGTTTGTGCAAGGAAGGATTTACCTTTTTGTTTTTACAAGGCCCAAAAAATTGGATCATTGTGGACTTTACTCCACCCCAAATACTTTGGTTAAAAATTTTACCCCCCAGAGCTGTTGCACATTGGGTCCATTTTTCTGTTTTACCACTTGATCCAGCAGTTTCCCGCAACATCAGCTCTTGGGTGGACTGTATCTGGTTTAGTGATGAACCATATTAATGAAAAGTGGGTTCTCGTCAGCGGAAAGAAGGTTCGTTGCATAAATAAATGGGCAAATTTTTTTATAATCAAAACTTTTTCTAATTAGTTTTATCACAAACCTATCTATGGTGGGTTCCCGGGGGAAAGGTTTTTTCTTCCTTTTTGGGTGTAGTGGTGTGGGTGTCTGTGTGCTGTGCTAATGAAGCACTTCCTGGATGGAAACTTGAAAAATTAGAACAGGAGATGGTGATTTGGAGGGGATAGTTTCCAGAATCCTGAATTCCCCTAAACAAAAAAAGTAAAGCTATTATTTTATTGTTTATACAATTTTTTGCTTATTGTACAAAAACACATCACTGCCCCCCCAAAAGGATTTTTTGTTTTTTTCATCATAATGTACCAAAAAGACAGTAACTGCGTAATAATAAGAAATATTTTTTTTTCTACCCCATGACGTTCGTCTTTGAAATAGGATTCAAAAAAAATGTTTTTTCCAACCTGAAGACTGTGTTCAGAAGTGTTTCTTTGGTCCTTTTAAACACCCACCCCTTTTGTTTTTGCCTAATTCGCGCCCCCAAGGCCTTGCATTCTTTGTTGCATCGTTGGGTTTTGCCGATGCCTCCTTTCCGATGGCGAAGGGCTTTTTAAAATTTTTTCCAAAAAGGGTCTCTTTTACGGCTGCTGCCTTTTAAGGAAAGATGTAATAAACTCAGATCGTTTCACACAAAACAGACCGATTATCTGTCGTGGCTATGCTGAGTATTGGTCAAAGTTTCACTTTCATTTTTTGTCTGCTTGCCCCTTCCCCCTCCCACTTAGATTCACATTTCTTGTGTTGTGCGATTATTTCACTCCAAAAAAATCAGAAAAATATTGTCAATTCTTGGACTTGGGCCGAAGGGGTTGATTCTGTTTCATAGGGTTTGTAGAAAAAAATGTATTAAGGTCTTTTACTCAACTTGTTATGTTGAAAAATTTTTTCTGTGAAAGAAAGGTGGGCCTTGCGGGTCAAAATTTGTTTTTTTAGAAAAGCGTAAAATAAAGCGAGGGGTCTGTGATAATTTGGAAGAAACTGCCCATAATCCACGAAACCTTGGGGAAGAGAATGGCATTTGGGAAAGTTACCCTAACAGCCTTTATTTCGAGTTAAAAACCTTTGCTTTATCTCATGGGTTAAAAAACCTTTGGATGGTAAAATAAGCAGTTTTTTATTTTAAAAAAAAAAAAACCGTTTTTTTTATTTTTTTTTTTTTAAAAAAAATTGTTTTTTAAATCCCCCCTGCCGGAACTGATTAAAACTACAAAAAGGGGAATAGGGGCTGTTTTTTTTGAAAAAAGGGGGATCTACGAAATTTTAAATGCCCTTTTTTCTGTTGGGGGCCCATACTTTTGAAACGGTCAAATTTTTTTTTAATAAAAAATTTGCACTTTTTGTGTTAGTAAATAAACCCATTTAACCCCCGGAAAAATATTACGCGTCATCAGTTATTAGATGTTCAAATTGAAAGGGCTGTTGCAAAAAAAAAAATTTTTTGAACTAAAAAGATTAAGGTTAATAGGGGTGCCCAAACTTTTTATATGACTGTAAGAATTACAATTCAGGAAACATTAGTGATTCACAGGTTACTTTTCTCCAATGAGTGTTGTATTCCCCTTTTTTCCCCCATCCGGTTCACACTTCATACTGAATCTCCCGACCAACTCTCTGCCTGCGATTTAGACACAAATATCTTAGAATCCTCACTTTTCCCGGGAACCCCCTTTTCTTACAGGGGTTTTAAAAAGTTCCCCCCAGGTAGGTGGATAGGTCCCCTTAATTTTGGGAGGTATTTTAGATAAAGTCCCCCTAGGGCAAGGCCCCGGGATATAAAGGTATAGTTCCCCTCAAAGGGAGATACGGTATTTTGAAATAGGTCCCACAAGGAGTATACAAACCCCCCCAAAAGACGTGATTTTTCCCCCCCCCTTTAGGCCCGTAAAGCTCCCAAAAAAGACAGCTTTAAGCCCCCCATTTTAAGGGGAGTAGATAGCTCCCCCCTTCAGGGAAAAATTTGCTCCCTCAAAGGGAGGATAAAGGGCCGGGCCCGCTTTTCCCCACGCCTTTTTTTATAGCCAGCCAAACCCCCCCCTCCCCAAATGCCTGGTTTATACGCCCGCCCAGCACCTCCCACCCCCCTGCCTGTTTATAGCCAAACCAGCACTCTTTTCCCCCGGGCCCGGGATTTTAGCCCAACCCGCACTTTTTCCCCCAAAGCCCGTATATGCCCGCCGCACTCTCCCCACTGCCCGTATATAGCCAGCCCCGCATCTCCCACAGCCTGTATATAGCCCGCCAGCCCCTCTCCCCACAGCCTGTATATAGCAGGCAGCAAATCCCCCACAGCCTGTATATAGCCAGGAACCCCTCCCCCCACCCCTTTTTTATAGCCAGGCCCCCCCGCAACCCCCCCCCCCACTGTTATTTTTCCAGGCTCACCTTCCCCACAGCCCGTATATTTGCCCGCCAGCACTCTCCCCACGCCTGTATTTAGCCCGCCAGGCCCGCACTCTCCCCACCCGCCTGTATTAGCCAAACCAGGCCCCTCCCCCCCCACAGCCGGTTTATTATTATTATTATTATTTATTTTTAAAGCGTCATTTTATTCCAAAAGGGGGTGTACATTCGGGGGGGGGTTTTAAATACATTACCTTAAAGGGGCCCCAAAAAGGATACAGTGATAAGGGATAATGGAAAAAATTGGGCCCCACCCGAGGGGGAGAGGAACCCCCCCCGCGAGGGCTTACAAAACTACAAGGAGGGGGGGAAAAAGACAGGAGGTGAGTGGCAGACAGGGCCCGTGGAGGAAAAATAGTGACAAGTTTAGTGGAAAGGGTTTTAGGCCCAACCTGAAAAAATGGGTTTTCAGGTTGCTTTTGAAGCTTGGGTGAAAGTGGGGAGAGTCTGATGTGTTGGGGAGTGAGTTCCAGAGTGTGGGTGAAACACGGGAGAAATCTTGGAGATGTTGTGTGAGGAAACTGATTTTTAAAAGGGGAAAAGGCAGAGGGAGAAGGCCGTGGGAGCGGGAAAAGGGGGGAGGGGAGATATTTGGAAAATTTGGGCGGATTTTATGGAGGGGAGAGGTCATGGAGAGCCCGGTTTGGTCATGGTTAGTAGCTTGAAATGAATTCGCTGGGCAATTTGGGGAAACCAGGTGGAAGGGTTTTGGGAGTTTTTAGCCAGCCAGCAATCTCCCCACAGCAAATATATAGCCAGCCAAACAAACTCCCAAAGCCGTATTTAGCCAGCCAGCCCTCCCCACAGGGCCCGATTTTAAACCAAACCGCAATTCCCCCCATGCCAGTTTATACACTCACCGGCCATTTATTAGGTTCACCCTTCCAAAAATGGTCGTTAAAAACTTAATTTTTTAATCGCCCAAACACATGGGGGGGCAACTCAGTGCAAATTTTGGCATGTAGAATGGTCAAAACAATCTCCCGCAGTTCAAACCCCAGGGATCGATGGGGGAAGGGAAAAGGGGATTTGAGTTCCTTTGAAAAGTGGAAAGGTTGTTGGTTTCCAGGGAAAGGGGTGGTCTGAGTATGTTTAGAAACTGCTTTATCTCCTGGGATTTTTCACGCACAAACCCCTTTTCTAGGGTTTACAGGGGAAAGGTCCCCAAAAAAAAAAAAAAACATCCAGTGAGCGGCAGTCCCTTTTGAGGGGGAAAAGCCTTTTTTGGTTCCGAGGGCAATGGGGAAAGGGCCCGGGCTGGGGGGCGAAATGATAGAAAAGGCAAAGGGCTCTAGCCCCCGTTAGAACCAAGGTAGGCAGAAAAAGGGGAAAATTTTTGAAAAAAACAGTCCCGGCGAATTTGGGCAGTTGGGTACAGCAGGAAAAACCACCCCGGGGGGGCCAATTTCCTTTTTAGCGTTAAAAGGAAAATTTAGGCCCCCAAATTTTCCCCAAACTTTATCGAAAAATTGGGGCGGGAAAATTTGGGGAAAAACGTTTTCCTTGGGGCTGTGGGGTCTCGTTTTTTCTGTGAGACATTCGGGGATTAGGGTCAAATTTGGCCCTAAAAAACAGAAAGCATGGATCCATGCCTTGTATCAAAAAAACGGTTCAGGCTGGTGGGGGTTTGGTGTCATTTTGGGGTGGGGGAAAATTTTTTTTTGGCACTTTTTGGGGCCCCCTTTGGGACCAATTGGGCATTGTTTCAACACCTTGTGGAAACTATGCCACAAAGTATTGAGGCAGTTCTGAAGGCAAAAGGGGATCCAACCCGTTACTAGCATGGTGTGTAACTAATAAAGTGGCGGTGGAGTGTGTGTGTGTGTGTATATATATATATATATATATAATATATATAAATAAATCAACTGACAATCTTGAAGAAAACATAAAAAAAACATTTAGCAGTGACCTATTGCTTGTCACTTTGTGAAAAAAATAGAATTTAGACTGTGGTGTCCATTTTAAAATAAGCTAATAACAATGTCGCTGTGCTCATTAATTGGGCTTTTATAACCCAACAGAGGCCAACATAGTGTATTTTTGGCCTCCATTGGGCTATTATAATTTAGAATACTGAAAAAAGTATTGCATAGTGTAGTGTGGATGGTATGCAAGAAGAGAGAATATATTAACCCTTAGCACACCAGGACATACCCATATGTCATGGTGCCTTGGCGCTTAACATTTAGTACAGTACTGAACAGTGTAAGCTGTAAAATCATAAGCTGTGAGGGTGCATTGACATCACAGACTTTTCCATAAGAAAAATTGGTTGTGGAATCTGTGGCAGTACTTTGAGATGACACCCGTAGATTTAATTTGCAAATTTCCATTTCACCATAGTTTTGGACCACTTCAGTGGTAATAATCCGCATCTAGGCTACGTGATGTGGAATTCAGTGGGATACCACATGAAAGAAGAGACATGACAGTGTTTTTTTTGTTTTTTTTCCATGTTGTGGATTTCAAATCCACATTGGCTAAATAATGGGATGCAGATCCAACTTTATTTGGATATGCATAAAACTGTATGTAATCAAGGCTCAACATTTACTAGATCTTGGAACAAAATCTCTGTTTCACACTGCAGAAGACACCTCCTCACCCTTCTCTTTCCATAGACTGCTGTTGACAGCTTGTGACTTGATCCCTCAGAAAGCTTGACTTCTGACAGTCGGGCATATTTTTGTTATAAGATACTGTATGTCACAAAGTTTTTTTTCTATTTGCTTGTACGATTGAATTTGTTAAAAAATTAATGTCTATGTAAGCAAATGTTTTGTCCGATTTGAGCAGTTGCTGGAAAATGAGAGCATGCTAAATGAAGGTGCTATTTAAGTGTGGTGAATCAAGAATTTTGGAAAAAAGGACATTTAATATCTAAAAGTTTAGCAAGATTAGGGTTATTTAAGTTTAGAGAAAAGACGGCTACGATGTACTTAAAAAAAGAACAAATCTTGAAATAATTTCAACAGAATAATTGTAAACTGGGCATTTATTTATTTGTAAGATATGTTTTTATTGTTTTTATTGTTTAGAGAATTTCCACATATGAAAGATTAAAAACTGAAGTTTAAAGATGAGTTTGACCTCGTGGTTTCTAGTAAACAGCGGAGGCACGCGGCATAGACTACCAAGGGAAATGATTTTTGTTGGAAGAGATGACTGTGAGCTTATGTTACAGGTAAGAGTCCACTTTTACTAATTTTGCTCTCTAAAACAATCCATGGTGAAGGGGAGATGTTTTTATTGCCCTTTTTACAACGGCACCAGTGATTAGAGGAAATATGTTATGAAAACAGAGAAGAAATAATTCCCCCTTTCCGCTGTTTTTGTGCGCAAATTGTGAAAAAATGAAAAATAAAATGAGAATCCTAATATACAGTGAAAAAAAACAAACATTCTACTAGCTATATTTGAATCCTAAGCTCTCATATTCCCTAACTAGGTAATTCTACCTAAAATTTTATTTATATTTGTGTTCACAATAGTCCATTGTTTTTTTTGGTTTTTTTTTTTGAGTTTCTCTAAGCTGTTAAAAGATTAAAACGGCTTTTAAAAATGTTACGCTTTCCTAACATTTGACCTATAAGTACACAAGAATGTTTAATATTGGGTATGAAGTGGGCTCAGGAGCGGAGCTGCCGTAAGCATCCAGTATCTGAGATAATTCTGATCCCAATCATTGACTAACTTAGATGCCATGGTCAGGAGGTCAATGTGTAATGCATGTTTAGTAATAGTACACTATGCTGCCATACGTTGCAAGTAATCATGTCCCCTAGAGGGACTAACAAAATCAGAGTTGGTATTACTGGAATTGTATAAAGTTAACATGTTATACG
>JAODAL010030793.1:0-49401 GCA_025379985.1 Phyllomedusa bahiana
CTATTTTTTAACCCCTTTTCCCTCAATAAAGTTTAGTGCCCCCTAAGCGGGTAAAAATAGCCTTCCTAAAATCCAGTGTTTTTGTGGCTCCATGACAAAAAACTCTTGAAGGATAAATAGAAGTTTATCATATTATGGTCACTATTCCCTAGGTGCCCCTCAACCTGAACTTTTGTTACTCTGTCAGGTCTATTAGTCAATATTAAGCCTAGAAAGGCCTTTCCTCTAGTCGGTTCCTGCACCATTTGGGAAAGGTAATTATCTTTAGTTATAGACAAAAACCTGTTTCCTTTGTGAGAGCTACAGGTTTCAAATTCCCAATTTATGTCTGGGTAGTTAAAGTCGCCCAGAATAACAACCTCATTCTGATTAGATGCTTTATCTATTTGCCTGAGGAGCATATCTTCTATCTTCTGTTTGAGCACATGGCAGGACGTAGAAGGGAGAGAGTTCTGTTTGGCTTTTTGGCAAATTTTGGTGGGTGCCATGTCACATTTTCAAAGTCCCCAAAGTAGTAGAACAGGTGAAAGCATCCAGAATTCACCACATTTTGGATTTAACACCCCTCAGGGATTTCATCTAGAGGTGTATTATGCATTTTGGACCCACAAGTGTTCCATAGTATTTTTCAGCACTACGCCATGAAAATGGGGGGAAACAAATGCATTTCTGTCATTGTTTTTTGGGCTTCATTTTTACAGCGTTCGCCGTGCAGTGTAAATGACAGAAAACTTTACTATGCAGTTGGTAAAATTGCAATGATTTAAATTTTATATAGTTTTTTTTTTATGTTTTATTACTTTTACACAATAGAAATGCATTTGTATAAATTGTGTTCTTATATCGTCATAATCTGATAGCCATTGCTTTTTTTATTTTTTTGTATATGAAGCTGATTAAGGGCTTTTTTGTTGCGGGAGGAGTTGATGTTTTTGTTGGTACTATCATATAACACTTTGAACGCTTTTTTTGTAAGGTGTTTTTAACAAAATACAGTAATCTAAGTAGTGTTTTTCATTTCTATTTTTTACAGCGTTGACCATGCAGTATAAATTACATGCTAACTTTACTCAGCAGGTCAATATGATACAGCAATACCCAATTTGTATATTTTTCTTATGTTTTACTGCTTTTACACAATAAAAACACTTTTATTCAAAACATGTTTTTGCATTCCCATAGTCTGAGAGCCATAACTTTTTTATTTTTCTGTGTATGGACTTGTTTTTTATGGGATGAGTTGACTTTTTTTGAGGGGAGACAAGGCTTTTTGATCGCTTTTAAATCCATTTTTTGGAAGGGAGGGTGAAGAAAATATTGCAATCCTTTTAGTGTTTTTTATTTTTAACAGCATTCACCATGCAGTATACATGATGAGTTTTTTTACTCTGTGGGTTGATACGGTTATGGCGATATCCAATTTATTTAGTTTTTTTATGTTGAAGTGCTTTAAAAAAAGTGTTTTTATTGTGTAAAACAATATTTATGCATCGCTATCTTCTGATAGCCATAACTTGTTTTTGCAGGATTAACTAATGTTTTCATTGGTACCATTTATATGAGTTTTTGATCACTTTTTATTCTATTTTATGTGCTGCGGGATGAAGTAAAATCACAATTCCTTGACTATTTTTTTCTTTTTTTACAGTGTTCATTGTGCAGGTTAAATAACATGACATAAATAACATGAAATTAGATTAATTGGATAGGTTGTTATGCTTGCGGCAATACCAAATATGTGTATTTTATTTATTTTGATCTTTTTTGGGGTGATTGGTGTTCTCAAAGGGGAAAAGGGCAGTGTACGTGGATTTATCTTTTGTATTTGTGATATTTTTTTACCTTACTCCATTGGAGACTTGTAACAGTGATCTTCAGAAGTGAGCTCCAGCCACGGGTGATGCAGCATGGGGCCAGCTGTCATTTACAACTGGTCCCATGCTGTTATGATGCGGGCCCTGTTTGAGAGCCCGCACGATGTCCAGGATGTACCCCTACGTCCATTTGTGGGAAGTCACTTTCTGCTAGGACATACGGGAATGTCCAATTTCGGGAAGGGGTTAATAGTGTATGATCTGATAATATGTATAAAAGTGTCTCACAGCACTTTATAAATGTGTCCCTTTCTACTCCAAAAGTAGCCTCAGCCATTCTTCTTTGAAACTGGTATGGATTTGTATACCAAACTTTGGCGCATTTTTGGCACACTGCTCAACTGGCGCAGATTGCTCCAGGTTTTGGTGTACGACAGTTCATACACATATAAAACAGGGCTGTGACAGTTTGTTAGGCTCAAAGCACGACATAAAAAATGGTGCAGCCCTGTTCTTATATGTTGCTCATAGTTTCTTTAATAGAGCATTTCAGCTGCCTATATTATATATGGAAATTTGAGGCACTTAGCGTACATTTTGACCAGAACTGTGAGGGCCAATCCACCAACGACAAGGTGGGCCAAGTTCATCTCTAATGGTGCTTATCCAGGCTTCCATAATTGCTTTCACATGCTGGAAGAAACTGAGTACCGGTGCATCTAGGGTGGTTGGAGGCATGGCCTGATGGGGTGTTGTTTCTGGGTGTGGCATGGTGTGATGAAATGCACTTGGCCATGCCCAAGTGTTCCACTTTGGCCAGGGACCTATTATACTGTTAAGACAGCCCTGTGTGTAGCAATAAGAGGTGCAGAGATACAATATTAGAAATGGTAGGTTGGGGTCTTTTTAGGGAATATGGAATGGAGTTAAGGAGAATTAATAGTACTGAATGATTCTTATCCTCTCTTGCAAAAATGATTTGTTGTACAGTAGATAGTGTTTTCAGAAGATTTCTGCTTTTCTGCCAACCAACTGATAGACATTCAGAGCTCCATCTTTCTATATTTATACATTGATTTAGTTTTTTCTTTCTAACATTCCTAGATCCATAACTTTTTCATTTTTCCTTCTGCATGAAGGAACGAAGACTTGTTTTTGCTGGCTAAAAGGTACAATAATGGTTACATTGACTGAACCACATAATGTACTGGGAAAAAAAAAAGAACAAATCTTCATGCAGTGAAAAAAATGCTATCAATGAATTTTTGTGGAGGGTTCCAAATTCTGGAGTTCACTGTTCAGTATACAGTGGATACGGAAAGCATTCAGACCTCTTTAAATTTTTCACTCTTTCTCTAATTGCAGCCATTTGGTAAGATCCAAAAAGTTCATTTTTTTGCACATTAATGTACCCTCCGCAACCCCACCGTCACCCATCTTGAAAGAAAAAAAACCCCAGAAATGTAGATATTTTTGCAAATTTATTAAACAAGTAAAACTGAAATATCAAATGGTCATAATTATTCAGACCCTCTCAGTATTGAGTAGAAACACCCTTTGGCTAGGTTCACATGGTGTATTTGCAGGGTGTAATTACGCCCCACAATTACGTCGTGTGGCCGGGGGCGGGGCGGGTGCGGGCCATAGACTTGCATTACCAGCGGCGCGTATACGCCGCTGGTAATTCACATGTCAATTATCTCCCCCCTCGGCGTATTCGCCGAGCAGGGAGATGAGACATAATCCATAGTTTCTCTATGAGAACTGTGGATTACCGTAATGACTTGGACGTTATTCCAGCCGTAATTTGCGCACTCCGGCGCTTAATTACAGACTGAAATATGTCCAATTTTAAGCCGTGTGAACATGACCTTTGAGCTACCTCAGTCATGAGTCTTCTTGAGAATGATGCAACAAGTTTTTCACACCTGGATTTGGGGATCCTCTGCCATTCTTCCTTGCAGATCCTCTCCAGTTCCCACAGGTTGGATGGTGAACGTTGGTGGACAGCCATTTTCAAGTCTCTCCAGAGATACTCAATTGGATTTAGGTCAGGGCTATGGCTGGGCCAGTCAAGCCACTGCTTTGTTATTTTAGCTGTGTGCTTAGGGTCATTGTCTTGTTGGAAGAAGAACCTTCGTCCCAGTCTCAGGTCCAGAGCACTCTGAAAGAGGTTTTCATTCAGGATATCTCTGTACTTAGCCACATTCATCTTTTCTTTAATTGCAACCAGTCATCTTGTCCCTGCAGCTGAAAAACACATCCATAGCATGATGCTGCCACCCCCATGTTTCACTGTTGGGATTGTATTTTGCAGGTGTTAAGCAGTGTCTGGTTTTCTCCACACATACCTCTTACAATTAACACCAAAAAGTTCAATCTGCATCTTATCAGACCAGAAAATCTTATTTCTTATAGTCTGGGAGTCCTTCATGTGTTTTTTTGCAAACTGTATGCAGGCTTTCATATGTCTTGCACTGAGGAGAGGCTTCAATCGGCACACACTGCCATAAAGCCCCAACTGGTGGAGGGCTGCAGTGATAGTTGAATTTGTGGAACTTTCTCCCATCTCCCTACTGCATCTTTGGAGCTCAGCCATAGTGATCTTGGGATTCTTCTTTACCTCTCTCACCAAGGCTCTTCTCTCACGATTGCTTAGTTTGGCTGGACGGCCTGGTCGAGGAAGAGTTGCGGTCATCCCAAACTTCTTCCATTTTAGGATTATGGAGGCCACTGTACTCTTAGGAACCTTGAGTGCTGCAGAAATTCTTTTGTAATTCTTTTGTGTGCCTTGCCACAATTCTGTCTCTGAGCTCCTTGGGCAGTTCCTTAGACCTCATGATTCAGCACTGTGAGCTGTAAGGTCTTATATAGACAGGAGTGTGCCTTTCCTAATCAAGTCCAATCAGTTTAGTTAAACACAGTTGGACTCCGATGAAGGATTAGAACCATCTCAAGGAGGATCAGAATGAAATGGACAGCATGTGAGTTAAATACAAAGGGTCTGAATAATTATGACCATGTGATATTTCAGTTTTTCTTGTTTATTAAATCTGCAAAAATATCCATATCCAAATGTGTTGTGCCTGACGCAGACTGCGCCAAGTTTTGGCATACGACTGCTCATAAATCTGTAGAACAGGGCTACGACAGTTTTCTGGAGAAAAGTAAACCAAAAAAATGGTGCAGCCCCATTCATACAAGTTGTCTTTAGAGTATGCATCAAAAATACTTGAGTAAAATTAGCGTTGTCTGAGCAACAACGCTAATTTTACTCAGGGTTTAATGGAGGTCGATTTACCAACTGTTTGAATGCTGATTCTAAGGCAAACTCAGCAGTGAATCCACCCCTACAATTAGCGTCCAAATCTGTTGTGTGAACATACCCTAAATGTTGCAGGCCTTGTTTTTGAAAAGGAAGAAGAAACTTCATATAAATCATTCATGGAAAATATGCAGTCCCTGATTCATCAGAAAGAAGTTTTGCAGCAAATGTGTAATATAAAATGCAATGTAACTACATAACCTCTGCCTTTATAAGGTAACAAGCTAAATCCATTGTGACTTCTAATTTTCTTATTATTTACAGTAGATGGCATCATCCAATTTATAATGCAAACAGAATCAATATTAATAATATCAGTGAAATATCAGTCAAATTCAAAGTATGGTATTAGTGATTCCTGGATGTCTGAGCCGTGGCATTCAAATGTTTGTACCATTTGATCAAATGTCTAGTGTACTTTTTAAAAATATTGCTGAGAACATAGTAAAATATGTTTTTGGTAATTAGAAATCTGTGGTATTAGGAAATGGAGTTGAGACATGAAAAGCTTTTCAAATTAAAGAAAATGGTTACATAGGAAAAATTTTCTACACTGTAATTCATTGACCCACATTTATAATTTTGGTTTGCACATGAAAAGTGTAAAAAAAAAGTGCCGCAATTTAGGTGCAGTATGCTGCAATGTGTCACACACACTTATGATACTTAAAACACCTTTTGGGACCTCTCTGACAGTGACGTGGCTAAGTGGAAAGTGGGGGTGGAATTTCTGGAAAGGTGGCGGAGCGACTATGTGACATACTGTACTTAAGATGTTGACGTAGAAAATCAGTTCTACCTTGGCTGGTTATGGAAAATGAGGGGTCCCCAAATAGTTTTTTTTTCACAAAAACTATTTATTTATTGAGAATCCAAAAATGGGCATCAACTGTAATGATTACGGTAGTCGCCCATTTTTGGAATTTATAAATACTTAGATTGTTAAAATATACAATTGTCACCCGCCTTTATATACGTAATCACTGCCAAGGCAGAAAAAAAACAACTGCAGCCTCACCACTTTTTTCAGAGGGTAAAAAGAACAGATTATTTGTCTCTCTACCAACATTTTAAAAATATGCGCTTCATGCAGGCCGGGGACCAGACAATCAATTCAGCACACTAGAAGGGCTCTGCTTCCAGGTGCAAGCCTAGTGTGTTTCCAATTGGTTGCCATTGGTTACAAGTTAATGCAACGCTTGGGCAAAGTTGACTTCAACCGACCATGCGACACAACAAACAACAAAAAGAAGATTTTTTATTTTTTAATTCTTATGGAGGATCTATATACCAAGATGGGTATCACCTACTAACACTAATTAGCTTCTTTTTCACCGTTTTCATGGCCACTTTTCCTTGGGACACATTTTCCGGGGACCACAACAGTTAGGACCCTTCATGGTATAATTGTTTCCCAGAATACAAGAACATACGGATTGTTGTTTGCATTTCTTTGTGCTTTCTGAACACAGTCTACCATTGTGGAGAAGGGCCACCTAGATGCTTCCCCTTTGTGGGTTGATGTTGGCTGCTTGTCCAACCATAATGATTGGGGCAATATTTGGTGGTCTGGGTTGCTAGAGGCAGGAACCACTTTTTTTGTAAGGCCTCTTGACTGGTTTCCATTTGGTCCTGAATGTAAGAGCTTGAACGGTATATCATGTAATCACCCAAGGGTTCCCTTACCTTTAGTAAGGGTTCCTACCATAGACATATGGTAGGAGGTTCACTGCTATTTTGGGACGTAGAGTAGCCCACATGTCCACACAATAGTGCATGGAACCACTGTTATATTACAGCTGGCCATATTGTAGTGATGTATGCTATGTATGTACAGCGATTTTAATAGATCTCTCAGATAAAGTTCCCATGGCAAGTGAAAAATGTGATGGAAAAAAAGGAAAGTATAAAGAACGAAAAATAAATCAGTACACCACCCTTTTCCTAAAAGTCATGCCGATACATTTTTAAAAAGTACAAATTTGGTAAAGCCATGTGAGAAAACCCAGTTACTGATAATTCTAGTAGGAGTAAGATATAACCTTGGTGAAGTTACTTAAAATGGGAATTGCATAAGGTGATGTCATAGTATGGGAATGCTTTTATAGAACATACTGTAGATGTTAAATATACTGATGTCACCAAGACTGCCTTTAGGATAATACAACTATCACTGCCTTATAGGCCCAAGACTAAATTTAAAGTGAGTGGGGGGCACTGCCATTAGCAGCTACCACCACCTTATTTCATAGGGTTAATAAAAAGAACAGGATTAATGCTGTTCTCTCTACCAAACTAATTTTTAAAAATATATGAACGTCTTCATGACAGTTGAAAACTACGGTGAACCATGGACCAATCAACTCCCTGCCAGGCCAACTACTACTGGGGCCATAGGACAGACCTGCAGCTTACACAAGTGGTGCAAGCGGCATAATTTAGTGATGTTATCACAAGCTCCTGTGCCGTTGCCTATTTAAGGTTACAAGCCTTATGCAACCTGCAATAGATGTGTGGCCTACAAGATGCTGACTTCATACCGCCCATGCCAGACACAAGCTGGAGAAGCATGTTGTTTGGCAGGGAAACGAGGAGAGATGAGTATTATTTTTTAATTCTTAATGGAGATCTATAACTACCAATTGATTGGGCCTATCTACCTACCTAAATACTAATAGGTGGGAGGCGTCTCTCTTGATTCAGCCACAAATGGTATCAGGGCCATCTTTTCCATTGGCCACACTAGGCAGTTGCCCGGGGACCCCACAAGGATAGGGGCCCCTCATGGTATATATTTGTTCCCAGGAATACAAGAAACATACCCTGGATTCCTTGGTTGGCTTTGCTTATTTAACAGTTTGTGCATTTTTAGAATGTGCAGACAGTTAAAAACCATGGTGGAGAAGGGAACCAAAGGCTCCATGCCATGCCCATTAGTCTTGTAGACTGTAGGCTGCTGGTGTCCAGACATAAGTGATGTGATAATATTGGTGTGCTTGGAGGTGGCTAGAGGCATGACCTAGTGTGATGTTATGTATTTGGCCAGGGCCCACGACTGTGCTCTGCCCAGGGTCCCATTAAGCTGTTAAGACGTCTCTGAACGGTATATCATGTAAAACACACCAAGAGGTTCCCTTATCCTTGTAAGAATAAGAGAGTTAACCTACCCATACATCATGGTCAGGAAGGGGTTCCCGCATATAGACGTACAGGTACGTCATGAGGATCATGCGGGCTCACATGCAGATCCCACACAATCAGAGCATGGAACCAGCTGTATATTACAGCTGGCCCCATACTCTGTACAGTGATGTACTGCTATGTATTGTACCAGCGATTTAATAGATCTCTGAGTCAAGTTCCCTATAGGGACAAGTGAAAAAAATGTGAAAGTGAAAAAAAGTGTAAAAAAAAAGTATAAAAAGCACACAAAGAAAAATAAAATAAAACACGTACACCACCCTTTTCCCATTACAAATGTCAATTGGCTCAAAAAAGATAAACATTTTTAAAAAGTACAAATTTTTGGTAAAGCCATGTGCAGAACAACCTAGCCTATAAATCTGCCATATTATTCTAGGTAGGCCCTAGGTATAAGTATATTGACCCCATTGGATAAGTTGGTAGGCTCTAGGGAGGTAGATAGACCGGCTCCAGAAAGGTTGGTGAGTAGGCCCAGGGTAGGTTGGGGAGCCCCAGTATGGTAGATAGGTAGGCTCCAAGTGAGAAGGTAGGAAGTAGGTACACCCCAGTTAGATAGATAGATAGATAGATAGATAGATAGATAGATAGATAGATAGATAGATAGATAGCTCCCAGGTAGATGACTAGGCCCCAGTTAGGTAGATTGAAAGTCTCCAGTTAGGTTGGTGGAAGGTGTGCCCCCCCTGTAGATAGGTGGGCCCCAGTCAGGTATGTAGTAGATGGGCCCCAGTTAGGTAGGTGATAGGTGGGCCCTATGTAGGTAGATCATAGGTCGGCCTTAGGTAGATAGATGGTACCCATGTAGGTAGGTGAGCCTCAGGTATATATGTGGTATGTGGGTCTCAAGTAGATAGGTAGGCCCTTGTTAGGTAGGTTATAGTTGGGCCCCAGGTAGGTAAGTGATAAGTGGGCCCCAGTTAGGTAGGTTATAGGTGGGCCATAGGTAGGTAGGGTAGGGTATGGTAAACCACATGTAGTTAAGTGATGATGGGCCCAGGTAGGCAGTGCCATTTTGCACACCACACCTTCTTTGTCAAGCATCATGCTGATGGATATGAGAATCATGTATCTGAGTAACTGTGCCTACACTGAACTTTTATTTTTAAGCAGGTGTAGTAAATTAACAGTTATATGTATCACATTTGTAGCCACAAGGTTTTTACATTTACTATGAAAAATTACCTTTCAAAACAATATTACATGACGATGCCTGTGGGTTTAGGTGCTGAATGGTATTTGGACAATATGCAAGGTGTCTATTCTCAGCGGTTTAAGCGTGATTTTGTTCTATAACAATGCAAACCGTCCAAAATCCCCTGGCATTGAAAAGTTACCTACGGAGCTATAACTGAAGTACAACACAAAAGCTTATGTTGCATGCAATCCTGTGCAGCAGTCATTCAATAGATCAATCAGTAGTGCAACATAAAGTCTACTTCAATTCCTAGTCTATAATGGTAACTTAACTGCATGTTACCATTCCAGTTGTCAATAAGTGTGTCCGTAAATAGTTTGATACTGTCAGTCATGATCAAACTGTATCAGAGTGAAAAGGGACAATACTTTCACAAGAAGAATACATAGAAACAACCAGTTGTTAATTTATTTGACTGTATTTATAAGGAATAATAGAGGAACAGTACATTGCATCATAAAATGAGTCATAAAACAAGATGCTCCAGAGTTGATATTTCATGGGTTATACAAGTGTTCATTAAGAGAAATATAACAAAGATGACAGATCCTCTTTAATTGCTATGTATATTTACTATGACTGCGTTTGATCAGTACTGTACAGTCCTGTATAATAACATGCTGCAGACATCTTATGTAGACCTGGGGCAACATGTATGATTTTTGGTACTCAGGTGCCATTTTTTTTGCGCACATTAGTAGCGTAGAATGCGCCTGAATCTATGAACCTGTTCTACTGCGGGTCATAGATTTAGTGCTTTCAAGTTACAAAGCAACAATTCAGACTCAGGTAAAAAACTTTTCAAGTGGTTTACCTGTTCCAGCAGTAATGCGCCTGGCTTTGCTGATGTGTAAATATGTAGATTCGTACGGTTGTAGTGTGACACGCCTCCAGCACGCCTCCCAATCTCGCCCCCCGCACCGCACTTTGTAATGCACCTAATATTGGAGTGTGCCTAATATAGCGAACAGGGCTGCGCCAGTTTTCGGGCTGAAAAGATGCAGCTTTGTACATACATATCTCCCTTGGTATCTGACCATTAGATGGTCACTACATGGTGGTAGCATAAGTTCTATTGACCGACCTTGATAGCAGTAAGTATGGATTATTTTCGGTGATTTTATATTGGTGCTTCTAAAATGGTAGCATACAATTATCCCTGACTAAAAGACCTGGAGTACAAAGTCTGGCAAATATTATGGGATCACAACTAGAGATGGGCGAATTGATTCTAATGAAGTGGAATTCGTTTAGAATTTCAGGAAAACTTCGGTTCTGAATGAAGTCGAAGTTTGGGGTACTTCGGGTGAACGAAGTGTGCTTTTGATGATAAAATGGCTCGAGCACATGGCGCTACATGGGGGGACAAAGCACTCTGGAGGAAGAAGGCATAGCCTGCATGGGACTTGTTGCAGAGATGAAGCCAATCAGAGTCCGGCGGGATTGTTACCGCACTATATTAATTCAGGCGCGTCGCCGGGTGCTCACTCACTCCTCTCACTGTAGCTGTTCAGGGTAGGTTGTGCTGCTGCTCATTGTGATAGCTCTTACTGAAGAACACTGATTTTTGTATACAAATTTTTGTGGGGGTTATTTGGGGGGGTCCGTCAGCTTGTATCAGAGACTGCTTCTCTTAAAGGGGATGTATTCGTCTTCCTTACTTTGGCTGATTCACAATTCCCTAGCTTCCCAAGCTCTGTGAATGCCAGGGGGTTTCTTCCCCTCCAGCTGGATGAATCATAATTCCCCCAATTCACTGCTGGTGAGGACTCCCCCCACCCTCCCTCTGAGTCACACATATCACTGTGTCTCTCCCTATGCCAGTCTCTATTTTATTAGCAAGCTGTATACGCATACATCAGGCTGAATTCATCTAATCTGAGCACTGATCTCTCACTGCGGAGATTGTATTAAGCTTTCTTAGTAACGGCACAGTCTGCGTGTATGCGGAGAGTTAGGCACTGAGGGACAAAATCTGTCTTGTTTTATCATTGTACAATCTGCTGCAGCTCTGTTTCCTGCTAGGTGTCGGAAAACAGAAAAAATGCTATCGGCCTCCTAACTCTGATGTCAGAGGACACAGCTCCATGTTTGGACCCAGGGGTGCTACAGAATCGTCAATTGACTCTCGCTAGTGAATTGCAAGGAGGAGGGATCAGGCGGGATTAGCACCCTCACCTGGATTTCAGTGTATATATAAAAACACAAGATAAGGGACACTATGAGAACAAGGAAGCTTTGATAATGACATCCAATTTGCAAAGTGCGTGTTTCAATGTCCCATTATTCTGAAGACCATTTAATGAAACGATAACACCCCTTTAATGTTCATATTTCTGATTTTTTTGGGGTATTGGATCTGAGTCCAGTGTGCGGTCATGCGCTTCATATACTTTTTAATGTATCTGCTCACAGCACATTGATATCCAAGGGGGATTAAGCCAGTTCCTGTGGTATTCATTATAGAAAACTGCGTTTTTACAATACAAATACCACTTCAATTTTGGGCTGCTCAATTCTTTGAGCAATATACATCCAGGGCTTTATTAAGGTTGTTTTTCTACTGTGGTGACTCAGAAACCGTCTTTTTCACCGCCAAAAATTACAATTTCCTGTACCATAATTCACAAACACAGGAAGGTTGATTACATTTTTTTCTCTTGTTGGTGTAGCGTAGAAAACACAACATTGTAACACGCTACAAAGTCGTAGTTGTGGCTGCTCAAATTGGCGCAAATTTAATCCAGGGGTTAATTAAGCGTTGTTTTCTGCTGTAGGTGCAAAAATAAACGTCTTTTTCTCCGCTCAAAATTTACAATTTTCCTTGTGCCTAATTCACAAGTGAAGGTTTAATTAAAAAATTTTCATCTTGTTGTGTAGCGTATAAACATGCCATTGTAACAGCTACAAAGCTAGTAGTTTGTGGCGCTTCAATTCTTTTGCGCAAATTTACCTCCAGGGCTTAATTAAGCGTTGTTTTTCTGTGTGGTGACAAAATAACCGTCTTTTTCACCGCCAAAAATTACAATTTTCCTGTACCCTAAATTCACAAACGAAGGTTGATTACAATTTTTTCTCTTGTTGGGTGACGTAAACAACACAACATTTTATCTCGTACAAAGACTCCGTAGTTTGTGGTTGCTCAATTGGCGCTAATTTACATCCTGGGGTTAATTAAGCGTTGTTTTTCTGCTGTGGGTGACAAAAGAAACCGTCTTTTTCACCGCCAAAATTTACAATTTTCCTGTAGACTATTTCACAGTGAAGGTTAATTACAATTTTTTATCTTGTTGTGTAGAGTAGAAAACAAGCAATTGTAACACGCTACAAGTAGTAGTTTGTGGTGCTCATTCTTTCTGCGCAATTTACATCCTGGGGTTAATTAAAGCGTGTTTTACTGCTGTGGGTGACAAAAATAAAACCGTTCTTTTTCACGCCAAAAATTAAAATTTTCCTGTACCATAATTCTCAACGAAGGTTGATTACAAATTTTTTCTCTTGTGTGTAGGTAGAAAACACAACATTGTATCACGCTACAAAGATCGTGAGTTTGTGGTTGCTCAATGGCGCAATTTAACATCCAGGGGTTAATTTATTAAGCGTTGTTTTTCAGACTGTGGTGACAAAAATAAACGTTCTTTTTCAACGCCAAATATTTAAATTTTCCTGTGCCTAATTCTACAAGTGAAGGTTAAATTACATTTTTTTCTCTTGTTGTGTAGCGTAGAAAAAACATGCATTGTATCACGCTACAAAGCTCGTAGTTTGTGATTGTTCAAATTTGTTTTGGCGCAATTTACATTTCCTGGGGTCAAATTAAGCGTGTATTCTGCTGGTGGTGGACAAAAATACAAACGTCTTTTTACACCGCCAAATAATTTAAATTTTCCTGTACAATAATTCACAAGCGAAGGTTAATTACATCTTTTCTCTTGTTGTTGTAGCGTAGGAAAAAACGACCATTGAAACACGCTACAAAGCTCGTAGTTTGTGGTTGCTAAATTATTTGGCGCAATTTTTACATCCTGGTGTTAATTAAGCGTTGTTCTGCAGTTGTACTCAGTAAAAGAATAAAATTTGTTTTTCCCCCAACAGAGAAATTCCTGTAGCAAATTCATATACGCAGGATTATTAAGCCTGTTTGTGCTTTTATATTCAGGAAAATACATCAGATTTTTAAACGGGGCACCATACAATGCAATTTTTCATGCCAGTTGTGGAGCGCAATTTTTATCTAAGGGGTTACCCAAGCTTCTTAGTGGGATCATTTGGAGTCAATACAGGGTGTCTTGTGTGTTATCATATACAGATATCTTCATCAAACAGTGTCTGTTATATTTTGAACAAACTGTTTTCTGACAGAGATGGTGGCGGATCTTTCACCTAGCGAGTGGCAGAGGCACAATACATTTCCAGGCCCACCAGGTTGCAGCACAGCAAGGGGACGTCGCAGCAGGCATCACTCGGTGAAGGCCAACAACTGCGCTGTCATACGAGCGGCCTGTGTGCGTCTAGCAACCCAAGGGGTCTTATCGGTTGACTAGTCATCCCACTTCCTCCCAGATGACATCTGACAACCCCAGCAAGAGTCGGGTGGGACGTCAGACACAACCCTTAGGTTGGCATGGCCCGGAGTGGGTCAGCGGCCCTACCTGTGCCTCAACCAGCCTTTGTCCCATCCGGGTTCCCTCAGCCAAGAGATATACTATGTGGTCTGGGATCAGCGCCTCTATATAGCGAGGATGAACAATTTGAGGAGGAGTCAGCAGCTTCTTGGCAGCGAAGAAATGGGGCCAATATCACTCTGCTTCTTGCAGTAGTCGGCAAAGTATAGATGTTGAGAGTGGCATGGGAGGACAATGTTGTGAGGGGTCAGCTCTGAATATCAAGACCAGGATGTGGACATCATGACGATGAAACACAAAAATAGATGATGATGTAGCCGACCACACTTGGGAGCTGGGTTGAGGCAAGGGCTTCATCATCGTCAGAAGAGGGCGTCAGCTTGGCGTCAGGCAGCGGCGCAGCCAGAAATGGGTTGTGTGGCCTTGCGTCAGCAGGATAGCAGCAGTGTGAGTCGGAGAGCCAAGCGGCCACGGGGTAAAAATACCGTTTCGCAGAGTCCAGAAAGTAGCGGCACAGGGGTCAGCGATACTGGGCCAGAGGCGGTAGTAGTCACGCAGTGCGGCAGCTGGCGGGTTAAAATCCGATTACTCGGCGGCTGTGCTGTGGCAGTTCTTTGCTAAGACACGGGGGTCACGTAAATATGGGTATATGTGGAATCTGTGGCAGGAAAATGAAGCGTGGCAGGGAGCTAACGTTGGCACACGGCCCTGCTGTCAACAATGCCAGCTGTCACCCATCCGGTGGCCTGTGTGCAAACGTGGCTCAGATGTGGTGGTTTATCCTGCCGCTGCAGCAGCAGCAGCGGCCAGTGCACGCATACAATGCAGGCCAGTCAAGGCTCCTACCTCTGCAGAAGGGAGCTGTTTCTCTTTGACATATCTCACGGTCCAGATGCTCCTGCTCCTCGCTACTCATGCGCCAGCAGTAGGTTCAGCGAGGCGATTGCAAAGAGGACACCAGTATGTGCCAACCATCCTAAGGTGCAGCAGCTGACCGGTGCTCCTTTCCAAGTTGTTGCGTACTGCAGTCCCTCCCTTTCCAAATGGGTGGACCTCTGCACCGTTCAGATGAACTAATGGTTTGTTGCCGAGCCGAGACGCAGCCGAGATGGAGAGTTCCAAGCCGTATTTCTTTTCCAAAAAGGCAGTGACTACGTAGTTCAGTGGAGTACCAGCCTAATAAATATGTAGAAACAGAAGGTAGGGCCCAGTCCTTGAGTCTTTATCGGTTTGTTCCAAGGTGCATGGCAGCGCGGGGAAGGAAGTCTGGAGCTGTAATTAAGGTCAGGGACCAGTAAAAAAAAAATACATGTCCTTTAGGCACACTGGGTGAATGTGCTTTCCTGCACAGCACACCAACACAACTTGGACAGGAGACGCCGCTTTCTACTCCACGTTGTCAAACTGCGCCTCCTGCGCCAATGTCGCCTCCTCCTCCTCCACCACCACCACCATTCAGCCTCCACAAAGTACTGCTCCATCATACCACATGTGTAGGGCACAGCTTGTCACGCAGGTACTACACCTGGCTTGCCTCGCGCGTACGAAAGTCACACAGGGGAGGAACTGCTCCGCGTCATGCAGCAAGAAATCGATGCTGTGGCTTTTCAGCGCCAATACTGCAAATCAGGAACCATGGGACGGAACCAATGGAGGAAGGACATGGTTGTCTGCGCTGCACCGAGAGGGTTGGACCATGCGCCCTGCATGGCGCCACGTTGTTCAATCTGGTTGTAAAAAAGGTTCTGAAGTCTTCCACCAATCTTCAAGAAGTTCTGAAATTGGCCAGGAAAACTGTGCATGCACTTCTATCCATTCCTTCAAAGCCAGGAAACACCATACTCGAGTTGCAGTGGCCAGAACGGCCTCCCAAAACACCACTCTGATATGCGTTGTTTCTCACCCGTTGGAATTTCCAGCTGCACATGTTGGACCGACTGTATGTACAGGAAGAAAGGCCAATAACGATTTTTTGATGATCCAGGAGGACAGGAGTATCCTGTGTAACTTTGATGTCAGGCCAGTGGCAGATCATGCGTGACACCTGCCGTTTGTTGAAGGCCATTCGAGGAGGCCACGTTTATTTCTCTGTCGTCTGTCAGGAACTACGGGTGAATAACGTCCATTCACTGCTTCATAGTCCTGGAAACTGATCTGAAAAAGAAATCTGTTCTGGGCAGGGGGACTGGAGACGTGGCGATAACATCTCGCTAGCCACATGTGTACGGTGGGGACTGAAATGGAGGAGGAGGAGGACATGGTGCAGAAGCATTTGTCTGGTGAAATGAGTGGATTTTCTACCCAGGTGAAAAGAGAGGCGGAGAGGACGCAGCTGGAGGCTGGTAGATGGAGATGAGGATGCTGAAGGCAGATGACCCGCAAGCTCCGTGCGCAGGATACAGTGGAGATGGAGGCCCAGGGAGCCCCTCTGGTGGTCACTTGTTGCAGATGGACCGCAGCATGCTGATTTGCCTGGTAGTGAAAGCCGAATAGTTAGTATCCGGCAGATGGTATGAACTTATGGTTCTCCACCCTATTGGAACCTTGCTTACCGGTCCAAATGGGAGCTTTTTCCCAGCATTGTGTGGGATGACGAAATCAAATACTATAGGGAAATCCTCCGTAGGTCAGTTGGCCGCTGCCTCATGTGCGGCAATCCTCCTCCTCTGACAGGTCTGAACGGGGGGTCTTCAGCGCCCCACGTACTCCTGCCGCGGCTGCCGGCGGGAAGGTGAGGGCGGTCAGAGCAGTACCAAGCTCCATCAGCCGCAACCCCTAAGTCTCGGAGTCACTGATGAGCTGCTTCCTTCACCCGGTCTAGTGGGAGGGCAGTCGCCAGCGAGCAGAGTATAGACCTGGAGCAGAACCTGAACCAACAGTGGTGGCCTACTTGGACTGCACTCTGCCCTCCAGTTAGAAGATCGTGGATACTGGGCAGCCAAACTGATGTGTATGGCCGCAAATTGCCGAGTTTGAGTGGAAGAAAGCAAGTCCTGCCTGGCCAGTAGGTGTGGCATCAGAGCGGGTGTTCAGTGCGCCGGGGGCCATCGTTACCCAAGGAGAACCCACTTGTCAACGGGAAAATGTGGAACGAATGACCTTTGTCAAGATGAATAGGCATGGATCGGCCCAGGATTTCCACACACAAACAGCCTCTTAGCGTCAGATACCCATCTGAAATGACGGCCTCACCCAAACTGTGAGAAATGAGTTGGGTTCAAAACTACCTGCATCAGCCACTAATATGATGCCGCAACATGCCTGATGCCACACATCTGTCTGACAGTTTCTCATCTGCCATCAACCATCTTTACCAGGGAGACTGGTATTTGCCACCCACCTCCACACTCTGTTCATTTGTGCCACTGTCTGACCTCATGCTGCCTGCTGTGGACTGCTGCCGTGAACTCCACACTGTGTCATTGTGCCATCTCTGACCTCATGCTGTTGCTCCTAACGCCATCACCTCCACTCTCTGTCATGTGCCACTCATGTGGCCTACTCCAGTATTTTGCCACCTCGCCAGAATGGTCATTGTGCCACTGTCTGACCTCGTGCTGCGGTTGTTTGTGTGCCATTACATCCACACTGTGTCATGTGCCACGGTTTCTGACCTCATGCTGCTGCTTGCCTGTGACCTACACACTGTGATCATAGTGCACTGTCTAACCTCATGCTGCTGCTGTGGCCTGCGCCGTGACCTACACACTCTGTCATTGTGCCACTGTCTGACCTCCATTTGCTGCTTGCTGTGGCTGATGCGTGACCTACACACTCTGTCATTTTGCCACTGTCTGAGACCTCATGATGCTGCTGTGGCTGCTGCCGGGTCTACAACTGTGTCTATTGGCCTCTGTTCTCTGGACCTCATTAGTGGGAGGGCAGTCGCCAGCAGCAGCGCAGTAAGGACCTGGAGCAGGAACCTGAACCAACAGGTGGTGGCCTACTTGGACAGCTGCATGTGTTGCCACTCCAGTTAGCTCTACGCTGCGCTGGACTACTGGGCAGCCAAACATGGATGTGTGGCCGCAACTTGCCGGTTTGCAGTGGAGAAGCAGTAATGCTGCTGCTGCGTTGACCTACACACTGTGTTCAATTTGTGCCTCTGACTGACCTCATGCTGCTCTGCTGTGGCTGCTGCCGTGACCTACACACTTGTCATTGTGCCACTGTCTGACCTCATGCTGCTGCTGTGGCTGCTGCGTGACCTGACACATCATCTGTCATTTTGCACTTCTGGACATCATGCTGCTGCTGTGGCTGCTGCCGTGACCTACACACTGTCATTGTGCCACTGTTCTGACCTCATGCTGCTGCGTAGTGGCTGCTGTCATGATGTACACATTGTCATTGGGCCACTGTCTGTCCTCATGCTGCTGCCTGTGCTGCTGCCTTGACCTCCACACATGTGTCATTGTGACTCTCTTTGGCCTAATCCTTTTTTTGCACCTCTAGAATGGCACTGGTGCCTTGTCTGACCTCATGCTGCTGTGTGGGATGCTGCGTAACCTACACACTGTGTCATTGTGCCACTGCTGTGGCCTACTACTGTTTTGCCACCTCCAGAATGTCATTGTTGCTCACTGTTGACCTATTGCTGCTGCTGTGGCTGCCTGCCGGTGAACCTACACACTGTGTCATTGCTGCCACTGTTGACCTCATGCTGCTGCTGTATGGATGATGCGAGTCTAACACACTCTGTCAATTGTGCACTGTCTGACCTTCATGCTGCTGCTCGTGGCTGCTGCCGTGACCTACACACTCTGTTCATTGTGCCACTGTCTGCCTCATGCTGCTGCTGTGGATGTGCTGCCGTGACCTACACTCTCTGGTCATGTGCTCTGTCTGATCTCATGCTGCTGCTGTGGCTGCATGCAGTGACCTACACACTGTCATTGTGCCCGTTTCTGACTTCATGCTGCTGCTGTGGCTGCTTCGTTGACGTACATACTCTGTTCATTGTTGCACTGTCTGACCTATGCTGCTGCTGTGGCTGCTGCCATGACCTACACACTGTGTCATTGTGCCAACTCTATGGGCCTACTCCCTTTTTTTGCCACACTCTAGAATGTCATTTGCCACTGTCTGACCTCATCTGCTGCTGGGGCTGCTGCTGCCCTACACACTTGTCATTGTCCCACTCTGGGGCCTACTGCTGTTTTTGCCACCGCGCTACTAACTTCAGTCAGGTCTCCTTTTTTGTGCTTTTCTGCCCTCTGTGCGCTGTGGCAGTGCCGTGACCACACATTGGTCATTGTGCCCTGTCTGACCTCACTGCTCTGTGGTTTCTCCCCGTGCCAATACACGTCCATTGTGCCCCCCGCCTGAACTCATCTGTTTCTGGGGCTGCCCCGTGACCACACACTGTGTCTTTGCCATCTCTGTCCCTGTTTTTGCCACCTCCAAAATTGTCATTGTGCCATTCGACCTCATGCTGCGCGGGGCCGTGACCACAACCTCTGTCATTGTCCCAAATGGTCTGACCTCATGTGCGCTGTGCTGCTGCCGTCCCTACAGTTGTCATTTTTGCACTTTTGGGGCCTACCCCTTTTTTTTTCCCACCTCCAGAATTCATTGTCCCACTTCTGACCCATCGCGTGGCCCCGCCGTCCCCTCCACACCTGTCACTGATTTTTGCCACCTACCCCTCACTGTTTTTCCAGCTCCGCGGCATGATTTTTATCAGGCAACTTTCCTTCAGTTTTTTTGGTATTTTGCCCTTTAAGTGCCCAGGGAATTTTATAGTGAAGCGATCTAAGAGCGGCGGCGTCATGTGCGTGTCCCTACTAAAACACAACATTGTATGAAGACCAAACCAAGCTCCCCTCTGCAATTATTTAAACCCCTTTAACGCCTTAGCGGGGATCCATACTCCAGGTCGTTTGGGGTTCACGCACCTGACGTATGGAACGTCCTGAGGATTGCGCAACTTAAAGCAAGTTCCCCGCGAATCGGCGCGGGTGTCCCGCTGTATATTACAGCTGACATCCCGCAGCGTCGGCCCCGACCCCGGATCGCTCCGGGGGGGGGGGGGTTAACCCCTTAATTATCGCGACCATCGGGTCGCAATAACTAAGAGAGACGCAGGAGGAGATCGCTCCTCCTGTGTCTCTGTCGGCGGCAGCAGCGCACGGATCGGCGATCCGTGCAGCTCCTGCCCTCTGACAGACAGCACGGAAGGCAGAGAATGCCTTCCGGGTTGTCTGTGACGTCACGATCCCGGCCGTGGGCCCCGTGGGCATGTCCGGCATCGTGACTGACAGTTACCATAGGAACCAGTCATAGCAACAAGCTATGACTGGTTCCTATTGAATGAGAGATCTAAAGATCCTCATTCAAATCCCTATGGGGAAAAGTAAAATAAAAATTTTGGAAAAAAGTGAAAAAAGAAAAAAAAAATTTGAAAAACAAGTAAAAAACAAAAACCCAGGGGAAAAATTTAAAATAAAAATACTTTACCCCCGCCCTTTTTCCCCTTTTCCCAAACCCCCAATCCCCCCCAAAAAAAGATAAAAAAAAAAAATAAAGTGCCCCAAATTTGGTATCGCCACGTGTGTAACGCCCTTTGCCCTATAAATCTGTCATTTTAAAATTAACCCGTACGGGGGGAACGCTTTTAAAAAACCCCAAAAAAAAAAAACCAATCACAAAATTTTAAGATTATTGTTCACCCGCAGCAAAAAAAGGGAAAATAAAAAAGCGACCCAAAAACCCCTAAAACCCCCCAACGTTTTTCCAAATTAAAAAGGGTCAGTTCACCCCGAAAAAAAAAGTCCTTATACGCTCTGTATACGGAAAAAAAAAAAAAATGTATAGCTCTCAGAAGTAGCGATCCCATAAATATTTTTTAAAACCCACTAAAAAACTTTTTCCTTTTTTTTTTTTAAAAGGTGCTTAAAACAAAAAAAAAACTATTTTAAATGGGGAATGCCATAATCGTACGACCCAAAGGGGGAAACTAAACTTATAAACGCATACGCAGGGTGACCCCGGGTTTTAAAAAAAAAAAAAAAAAACACTACTAGGTTTGGGCAGTTTTTTTCTTCCCCCTCGCCCCAAAAAAGGGTTTTTAAAAGCGATCAAAAACCCTTGTCCCCCCAAAAATGATACTAATAAAAAAAACACCCTCATCTCGAAAAAAACAAGTCCCTACAAAGCTCCAAGACAGAAAAAAATTTTAAAAAATTTTTGGCTCTCAAAATATGGCGATTCAAAAAAAAAAATTTTCCTGGTTGAATAAAAGTGTTTTTTTTTTTATAAAAGCAGTAAAAAAAAAAAAAATATACAAAAATTTGGGGATTGGTGTTTAAACATATTTGGGCCTGTGAGTAAAACTACCAAAGTCCTATATACCGTACAGTGACCGCTTTTAAAAAAAAAAAAATAAAAAAACATACCAAAAATTGGGTTTTAAATTTTTTTTAAAACATCTCAAAAAACCCTTTAAAAAAAAGTTAAAATAGCCTTTTATTGCCCCCCATAATGGAAAAATAAAAAATTCAACTCAAACCGCAAAAAAAAAAACCCAATTTAAACGGGTTGCACCCCAGCAAAAAAAAAAAGGGTTTTGGCTGTTCCCGAAAAAGGACAACAAAAAAAACGCAATTTTTTATAGATGTATTTCTACTGGTAAAATAAAATTTAAAACAGAAAAAAAAAAATTTTTAAAATCTATACAAATTTAAATTTACCCCCCCCATAGTAAAAGTTAAACACATCATTTAAAACTGCACGGGGAATGCTGTAAAATTTTTAAACCCCAAAAAAACAATTTTACCGGGAAAAGCGTTTTTTCCCCCATTTTCATTGCCCAATGCTTTTAAAAAAAAAACTAATGGAACACCTTTTGGGACCCAAATGCCCAGTACAAACCCCCAGGGTGAGATCCCTTTATGGGTGTTGGGAACCAAAAAAGGGGCGACTTCTGGAAGTTTTTTTTGTTTGGGTACTTTGGGGTTTGCAAAACGACATGGGGGCCCCCCCCAAAAAACGCGTTCCAAAACCAAATAGGCTTCCCCCCTTTTAAACCCCGCCATGGCCCAAACCCGGATTTAACCCCCCACATGGTTTTTTATTCCGAACCTTTGGGAAAAAATTGCTTAAACCCCAAATTTTTTGGGGTTTTTTTTTTCCAGGATTCCTTGTATTTTTTAAAAAATTTAAGCTAAAATTTGCAGTTTTTTGAAAAAATTTTTTTTTTTTTAATTTTCCAGCCTTTTTTTCTAAAAAAATTTTTTGAATCACCTTTGGGTCTAATACTTTAAAGCACCTTTGGATATATTTCCCTTTAAGGGGTTTTAGTTTTTTCCCTTTTGCGGTTTTTTTTAGGGGGTTTTATTAAGTTTTTTGCACCTTAGGGTGTCCCCCAAAACCTGAAATTGGGCCTAAATTAAAAACGTTTTTGAAATTGAGACCCCAAGTAAGTAGGTGCTCCTCCTATTCGGGGTCTTATAAGGGGAGGGCCAAAATAAAGGCCCCCTAGGGCCACAAATGGGGGTAAACTCTTAAAAAAAGGCCCGAACCTGGGGGAAATTTATATTAAGTTTTCATTTAAACCTTTCACATTTACCGGTATTCCAGTGGAATAAAGGATTTTAAAAAATTTTAAAAAACTGCCAAAAAAATGAAATTTTTAATTTTTACCTTCACTTTGCTTTTAATTTTTTGTGAAATATCTGAAAGGGGTTTTCAAAATTTCCCCAAATAGTGTTGTAAAACTTTAAGGGCTAGTTTTTCAGATGGCTTCATTATGGGGGAAAAAAACATGCAGGGGCCCCTCAAACCCGGGCAAAACTGGAGTGTTCCCCAAAAAAATGTATATTTCAAATTTTTTTGGGAAAATTTTGGGAAATTACTTCTAAATTTTCTAAGGGCCCCTTTAATTTTTCGAAAAAAAAAAAAAAAACATTTTTAAAAAAAGATGCCAACCCATAGTGCACATATGGTTTGATGCTAGTTAAAAACTATTTTTTTGGTGAATAATTATCTGTTTTGCACCCCCAAAAAATTTTTGAACCCTTTCAAAAAAGTAATTTTTCAAAAAATTTTTAATTTAAATTTTGATATTTTTCCCCAAAAAAAAAAAGGATTGTATGGATAAAAAATTTTTCTTACTAACTTAACGGCACAATGTTCAGGAAAAAAATCTCCGGGAAACAAATTTTAAAAAGGGAAAAGTGTTTAAAAAGATATTCTCACATAAAAAGACCCCATGTCAGATTTCAAAAATGGGCTGTGTCAGGAAGGCCAAAAACCCGGCTGGGTCCCTAAGGGGTTAAAACTGCACAACGTTTTTTCAGCAACCCTTTCAGGGTTTTTGGTTTCAGCCTTTGGGAAATTTGCTTTTTTTTAATGTGATTCTTCCCCGAATAATTCGGAAAAAGTTTTTTTTGTGGGAAAATTGGCGAAGTGAACAAACAAATTTTGGGGAAATTCCCCCATCTCTACTAAAAGGGCCGAGCAAACGACAGGTGTCACATGAGCTGCCCTGGTAAAATCAAAATTTACACGGGGAGTATTCCTGCCCCTTTGGATCCCAAAAAATCGTTAATTCCCTTTCTTTTTTCTGAGTCGGTCCAACATATAGAGGCTGGAATTCCCCAAACGGGGGGAAAATATCAAATCTCAGCCTTTTTTGGGGGGGCCCGCTGCAACTCAAGGGGGTGTCTTGGCTTTGTAGGAAGGGTCAAGGCATGAAAATTTTTTCCCTGGCCATTTTAAAATGTCTTGCGATGGGGGGAAAGTTAAGGGAACCTTTGAAAACCCAGATTAAACAGTGTGCCATAGAGGGTAAAGGGTCATCCCTCCTCGGTGCAGGCGGACACCATGTTCCCTTCCTTTTGAGTTCCCTTGTTCCGACTTGCAGTTGTTGTGGAAAAACCCAAAAATTTTTAATTTTGTGTTTTTATGACTGCAGCGTTCCTCCCTGTCTTACTTTTTTCCCCCAGGCAAAAGGGTAGAATGTGTGAGCTGCTGTGCCCTGCCCCTGTGGTATGAGGGAGCCCCATTTTAGATTGTGGGGGGCTGGGGTTTGGTGGTGGAGGAGGGGGGGGACATTGGGCGGACCCGCAGTTTGACAAGGGAGGAGAAAGGGCCCCCCCCTTTCCCAAGTTGTGGTGTGGCGGGCAGGAAGAAATTTCCTAGGGGGCGTAAAGGACTTAATGGCCCGCCTTTTTTTTTTAACACTCCACACGCCCGTTCCCTTTGAACTTGGGAAGAAAACCGATAGGCTTAAGGATGGCCCACCTTCTATCTACTATTTGTAAGGGGTGTACGCCTTTTTGGAAAAAAGAAATTCGGCTTGGGGACTCTCCACCGGCTCGGCACAAGCCATTAGTTTCCCTGGAAAGGGGGGACTGCAGTACCAACAACGGGACAGGAGCACGGTCAGTTTGTAGCTTGGAGGTTGGACCTACTGATGTCTCTTTGCAATCGCCCGTTGGGAAAGACTGCTGGCACCTGAGTGGCGAGGGCGTAGCAACGGATCGGGGGATATGGGAAAGACAAACACTTTCCCTTTTGCAGAGGTGGTGACCTTAACTGGTGAAATGCCATGAGTGCCCCTGGGTGCTGTTTGCTGCAGCGGGAGGGTGACCACAAATCGGCCATTTCTCGAGACCATGGTGATGACCCCTGCAGGTTTGTGCGGGCCATGGTGCCAACGTTAGCACTGGCCCGCTTACTTTCTGCCCACAGATTTTACATATAAAATGTTTGGTCCTCCCGGGGTCTTAGCAAAAAAAAATGCCACACCGCGATATCGGATTTTACCGTTTACTCCGCCGCAGCCTCGGTGACCCTGTGCTGTACTTTTTGGACCTGTGAAAAGGTGGTCTACCCCATAGCCTTTTGGTCCACCTTTTCACTGCTGCCACCCCGCTGATCCCAGCCACACTACCGACTTGTGGGTGCGTCCCGCCTACGCGCAAGCTGCGCCCTTCTCCCGCGATGTAAAAAACCCTTGCTTCACCCGGCTCCCAAGTGCGATCGGCTACATCATTCTCGATTATTGTTTGATCGTCACTGCTGTCCTTCTCAATGGTCTTGGTATGCAGAGGCTGATCTCGTACCACATAACCTTCCATGCCACTCTCCACATCAATACTTTGCCGCCTACTGCAAGAAGATGTCTTCCCCACCTCTTCGCTGACAAGTAGCTGCTGACTGTACTCAAATTGTTCGTCCTCGCTGTATAGTGGCGCTGAGCCCAGACCACATAATAGTTCTCTGGCTGAGGGAACTGAATGGGACAGAGGCGGGTTGAGAACAGGTGAGGTCTTCTGATCTGTTCCTGGGCCGTGCCAACTAAGGGTTGTGTCTGACGAACCCACTGACTCTTGGCTGGGGTTTTCAGATGTCATCTGGGATTAATTTGATGACCTAGTCAACCAATCAAAAACCCTTAGGTTTGTGGTCAACACACGGCCACTAGATGACACCGAGTCAGCCCTGCTGCGACGTTCCCTTACTGTGCTGCGACCTGTGCCTGCTCCAGGAACGTTTGTGCCACTGCCACTCGCATGTGAAGAGCTTGCCACCTCTGTGCATGACATACTGTTTGAGCAAACATTTATAGACTCTGTTTAATGAAGATGTCTGTATATGATAAATACACACCCTGTATTTTACTCCAAATGAACCCACTAACAGGCTAAATTAACCCTTGGATATTAAATACCCTACAAAAATAAACAGATGAAACTGAGGCGTATATGGGTTAAAAAAAAAAAAAAACACTGTATTTTACTCCAAATGAACCCACTAACAGGCTAAATTAGCCCTTGGATATTAAATACCCTAAATACAGTGGTGGCAAAAAGTATTGGCACCCCTTGCAATTCTGTCAGATAATACTCAGCTTTAGTGTTAAGCGATTACGTTGGCCATCAACATCGGTCGATGGTCGATAGCCGACCATCAATGACAAGATATTCAATGGTCAATGATAGATTATGATCGATGACCGTTAAAGTCTATGGGAGAGCAACAACACCTTCATTCTTACACCCAAACAGGGCTGGAGAAGCTGGTATTAACATCTACAACAGTCAAATAGATACGTTCTACATCTTAGGCAACACACTTAGGTTATAAAAGCCACAGAAAAAAAATCACAGACCATTCACTATCCCTGTCTTACACCACAGCATGACCCTTAAACCTGCATGACCCAGCCACAAATTAAAAAGTGCCAGAAGGCAGTATGATTTCAACCATCATTTTTTCTTTTAACTGGACATTGAAGATCCCTGTCCTGGAACGCAGCATGAGCCCCAAACCTGCATGACCCCCAGATTTAAAAAGTGCCGGAAAAAAGGAGTTTTTCAACCACCATTTTAGTTTCACTGGACATAGACTATCCATGTCCTGGGCCACAGCATGAGCCCCAAACCTGCATGGGCCCAGATTAAAAAGTGCCGGAAAAAAAGGGGTCTTCAACCACCATTTTAGTTTTCACTGGACATAGACTATACCTGTCCTGTGCCACAGCATGAGCCCCAACCTGCCCTGGCCCCAGATTAAAAAGTGCCGGGAAAAGAAGTCTTTCAACCACCATTTTAGTTTCACTGGACATTGACTATACCTGTCTGGGCCACAGCAAAAGCCCCAAACCTGCATGACCCCCCGATTAAAAAGTGCCGGAAAAAAAGGAAAGTCCCTTTAACCACCATTTTAGTTTCACTGGACATAGGGCTATCCCTGTCCTGGGCACAGCATGAGCCCAAACCTGCATGACCACAGATTAAAAAGTGCCAGGAAAAAGGAGTCTTTCAACCACCATTTTAATTTCACTGGACATATATGCCCCCTGTCCTGGTAGCGCTTGCCCCCCCGTATGAGTGCGGCCAATTGACTTCATTTGGGAAATACGGGTGGTTAACGCTGCTGTTCCCCCCAAAGTCCCCTTTTTTTTGGGCATTCTTTTTTAATTTTATTTCAACGTGTTGGGGGGAAATTGTCTCTGTACCTTGTTCTCTGTCCGTTTCCATACTCCATGTCCTCTGAATAACCTACACGGTAAATTTTTCCTGTACCCCCCTTTGTAAAATTTTAAAGAGGTTTTTTTTTACCAAAAAATTTTGTACAGCAAGTTTTTTAGTAGTTTAATTCTAAAAAAAACCCCATTTTTAAAAATGGGATAGAACCCCAACCATGACTTTTTTTTCTCTTTTTTAATTGTTTTAAAGGGTTTGGGTCTCAATACGGGGATTGATACTATTTTAAAGTTTCTTGAAAAAAACAATTTCATTTTGAAATATTTTCCCCATTAACATGCCCCTCCCTTTTTCCCCTGTTTTCTGACACACCACCCCCCCTTGGCCACTCTTGACAATGTGAAAAAACAATTTCTGTTAAAAAACAAACTTTTTTTTTAAAATTTGGCCCTGAATTATAGTTTGCATTTCACAGCAAAATGCCCCCAAAAAAATTAAAAAGCATCCCCTTGGGCCAATTTGGACAATTGTAAAGGGAACAAATTTTTTTAGAAACAACATTTTTTTATAATAGGCCCTTTTAGTATGCTGAAAAGTCACAGAAAATGCCCCAAAAATTCAAAGCAGGGACCCTTACCCACTTTGGACAATTGTGAAAAAACCAAAGGGTCTTTTAAAAACAACTTTTTTTTTTATAATAGGTCCTTAGAAATTGCTGCATTTCACAGCAGCATGACCCAAAAAATTAAAAAAATGATTTCCCTCACCCACTTTTAAAAATTGTGGGGGAGAAACGGCCCTTAGAACCCAAACATTTCTGTTCCAAAGGACCATGATTATTGCTGAAATCTCACACAACATGCCCCCCCAAAAAATTATAAATATAAACTTTCACCCACTTTTAAAAAATTGTGAGGGGGAAATCCCCTTAAAAAGCCACTTTTGACCCAAAAGGGACCATAATTATAGTGTATCCCCACAGAAAAAATGACCTAAAAACCCATTGACAAGAAAAAACTTCAAAAGGGATAAAGGGAGAAAATTTGGAAATACGGGGGTTGTCTTGTAAATACGGGTTTTTTAACATTTCTCCTCATACCCAAAAACCCAGAAAAAATTGAACTTTTGGGAAAAAAAGAAAAAAAAATTGCAGTAAGAAATGATCTTTTAAAAAAAAATTTTCAAGGGGCCCTTTTTCTGTTTTGAAAAAAAATGGAAGTAGCCCCGGCAACAAAACGGTGCCCTGGGAAATTTGGGGGCCCAAAAACATCATCAGAGATCCTGCCTAATTCTCTTGATGAAAGTCAACCCGATCCACATTTTTGGGGAAAACCCGGATGCTTTTGTCTTTTAAGACCCCTCCAGCTGTGCTGAAGGTCCGCTCAGATATGCGCTGTTGTAAAGCGGGACAACACCTCAAGGGTGGCGAGCGAGCTGGGGCCATTCGTCCTTTTTGGATACCCAAAGCATTGGGTCCGGAACACATACAAAAACACGGTGTTGAACCAGATAGTCGTGCACCAAGATCTTAATTTTGGGCTCTGTGTGTTGGTGTGTGCCCGCATTGCATGCATTGGGAGGTGGTAAATAAAGATTTTCCCGAGGTCCCCCCAAATTTGGCTTCTGCCCCCTTGCCTGGGCTTCTGCGCCCCTTTCGGGTTTTTTTGGCTCTCAAAAGCTGTCACGTCGCTGAAAGTTTTTCCCCCCCGTGACATTTGGGGGAAAGTGCCCGCAATCAACAATGTCTCCAGTTTATCAAACCGCCCAAGGGCCCATTTCCTGCATTTTACTCTCTATTTGGGTGGGGGGAAGGGAAAATGCTGAGTTTTGTTTTGTACCGGGGATCCAGGAGGGTGGGGCCCCCCAGTAATGTTTTTTTCTTTTGATGGCCTTAATGCGAGGGTCATGGGTTTGGGGGAAATGGAGCATCCCCAAACACTCATGTGAGAGATGGGGCCCCTTTATTTCCCAAGCCCTGGGTTTGGGGGGGAATTAGCAAAAATGATCCTCCTCCCCTCTTTTCCTCCCCCGACTCAAATTCAGCCAACCTCTTTTCCCAAAGGGGGGACGTCGGGAACGGCGGTTTTAGGGAAAACCCCCCTCCTTTTTCCTCCCAAACCCCCGGACAGCTTCCAAAAACAGCCCCGACTTTCCTGAGATGAAAGCACCCCGAAGCTTTATGCGCCACCTTTCATAGCCCCGGGCCCCGAACCCCTGCCCCCTGAAGAAACCCTAAATTTTGAAACTGTCGGCCTTGTGGATTTGACGGAAAGAAAGGTCTGGGGTCCCCAAACTGGGGTTTTCCCTTTTTCCTCCTCCTCGCTGGCGGGGCCTGTTTTTCCCGAGTGTCCCAAAGATCGTTTCCCGGAAAAAAAGTCACCCCAAAGCAAGTTGGGAAAGGGGGATTGTCCGCACTGACCATATTGGGGGGCTTCTTTAAACTGGCAAGGATGGTGCAGAGCTCTTTCACCCTGCCTCCACCTCTCGGGGCTCAAACACACCCGAGGTCCTGCCCCGCTGCATGTCAGGGCCTTGTGTCACTTCGTATCTGCGTTCTATGGCATTGGCTGCTTCGCACATTGTAGATGCATTGTGGAGGGTGAATCCAGCGTGGTTGCCACCCGGTCATCAATGTGACGTTGGACAGGGGAGGCCGAGCTGACGCTGCAACCGCCAGCCAGGTGGGACGAAGCAGGAGTGCGAAGGCGGGATGCGATTAGACTTCGTGCCTTCCCTCAAGCAGGCACTGTCCAGTACCCGGGGGTTAGTCCTTTAGAAATTTCTGGACGGACAAGGTTCATGACATGTGCCAGGCCAAGGGATCTTGTGCTCCAGCCTAATGATCTTTAGGGCGGCCAGCAGATTTCGGCCGTTATCGCACCATCATACATCCATGGCACAAGGTTCTTGGCACCAGCAGCGCATCGGCTTTCTTGGTCGGGGAGTGCCGTCCACTGCTCCTGACCTGTGTATTGGACGTCTCCAAAGACAGATTAATTTCAACACGGCCTGGTTTTCTCTGGGCACGTGTTGCAACCAGTGGACCTTGGGGTGGAAAGAACCCTGCACCTCCCTGCGGTTTTTTTTGATAGAGCCGATGCGACCGAGCTCTGGAAGAGCCACTGTCACCCCAGAGACATCCAACCAGCTACAACCCTGTGTAGATGTCACAGAGATATAGCGGACTTGGCCGTGCTTTCTAGTCATGTGTCGGTGGTCAGATGGACTTTTCCGGCCAAGATGCAGACATCGCACTGATCATTTTGATGACCTCGTGGCTGGGCCAGGGGCAACGGGACGGCTTTTCTAGCACAAGAAATGTCCTGCTCGGGCATTGTATTTCGGGGAGGGACTGGCGCCAATTTGGACGTGGCGGAAACCCATCTGTTCCACCAGCGGAAAGCAACATTTTCCAAGGCCAAAGCCTGGCATGCCGTCATTCAGGATTTTGGCTTTGGGATGGTTTGGGTTAACAGTAGTTTTCTGCTCCCAAACCTGGAAGACAGAAGGCTGGCTGCTAGAATGGCCGCTGTACGGCCGTGCTGGTGTCAAATGGCGGGAAGGAGATGGGGTAGGGTGGGTCTTCTGGTGGTGCTCCTGCTGGTGGTTCACTCCGCGACGGCTGGAGGCTGTGATGCGGAGGTTGATCCCCAGTTCATGACTCTGAGAGGGGTCTTGGCAGTGAGGAACACGCTTTGGTGGTGGACGGAGGTGGAGGAGGCGGGGAAGGACAGTAGGGTATGTGACTGTGGTTGGAGGCCCTGGCAGTCAGTCTGGCCTTTTTTCGGCCATTAGTCGTTGCCTCCCTTTCAACTCTTGCATTCGCTGCATGCATGTGTACTAGGTCATGTTGGTGGTGGTTAACCACCTATGCTTCGTGCCTCTACTATGCTGTATTACGGCATCAGGCGGCATATGACATCGCTGGTGAATCAGAGGATTGTCAAAGAAGGCCACAGGCTTGAGAGTGTCCTGGACCTTTTCTGACGGCGGTATATAGAGAGGGAGCGGGGTTTGCGCTGAACCGTGGATGGCGCAATCTTATCAAGGCGGACATTCTCGCGACGACCTCTCCCTTTTTGAGCGGAACCCGTATGACAATACCCCACTCGATCCTTCCTCCTATCCAGTTTGATTGAAAGCGCTCACAAGCAAAATTCTGCGGAAATAAGGCCACGTTGGATCCGCAAATGTCGTACGTAATCATCATCAACTAGGTGACATTGGTCGTCATTGACATTCATGCATCACGGAGCTGCGGGCTCCATGCAAGAGGCACTTCAAGGCGTTGACCGAGCCGCCCGGGATTTTTGACCGATATTAACCTGCTTCTTCCTCCTCCTCGGATGGCATCTGATAAGATGGGCGTCCAGAGCAGAGGAAAATCATCCTCTTTGAATTTCTTGATCTTTTACATGCCTTCTGACTAGAGATGGACGATTTCCTCAAATAATTCGATTCAGTCTCTTCGCGACATCTTTTCCGACAAAATTTGTTTAGTTCCGAATTACTTCGGCACAAAACGCGTTAAAAAAGCAGCTATTTCCAGGCTGCACAGAGCTGCAGGGTTGCTGTAGAATACGTTGTGCCTTGCTTTTAAAATATGCAGAGGGTGCTGGGTTTGTTCTTCAGACTAATGTTGGGTTTTTAGTATGAATCGCAGATGACTGCCGCCGCTCTTAGTTCGACTTCACTATAAATTCCCTGGCAATTGAAGAGGGCAAAACTGACCAACAAACTCAAGCGGGAATGTTAGCCTGATAAAGCATTGCCCAGGCGAAAGCTGGCGAAAAAAAAAAAAAAACAAAAAAAATAAAAAAAAAAAAAAAAAAAAATAAAAAAAAAAACAAATAAAAAAAAACAACAAGCTGAGAGCTCATGGGTGGCTACATTTAGTGACAGAGTGGTGGAGGTGACGGCTGGCAGCCATCCAGCAGCTCTTGAGTGTCAGGCAGTGGCACCAATGACATTTTTGGAGGCGGCAAAATACCAGTATTAGGCAACAAGAGTGGCATCAATGATACAGTGTGGAGGTCCGAAAAGCAGCAGCATGAGATCAGTGCAGTGACACAATGACAATCTGGAGGCGCAAAAAGTATTAGGGCCACAGAGTGGCACAATCACACTGTGTGGACGGTCACGGCGGCTCGGCAGCAGTATGAGTCAGGCAGTGCTGGCACATGACATTCTGGAGGCGGCAAAACAGATTAGGCAAACAGAGTGGCCAATCACACAGTTGTGGAGGACACGGCGGGCCCAGCAGTTATGAGATCAGGGCAGTGGACACAATGGACTTTCTGGAGGCGGCAAAACTAGTATTTAGGCAACAGAGCTGGCACCAATCTCACAGTGTGGAAGTCCACGACAGCAGCAGCTTGAGATTCAGGCGAGTGGCACAATGAAATTCTTGAGGCCGCAAAACAGTATTAGGCACAGAGAGTTGGGCACAATGATACAGTCTGTGGAGGTTCACGACAGCAGCAGCATGAGCATCAGGCTGTGCACAATGACATTCTGGGGCGGCAAAATCAGTTTTAGGCCACAGAGTGGCACTATGACACAGTGTGGGATGGTCACGACGCATGAGCTTGATGATCAGGCAGTGGCAAATGGACATTCTGGACGGCGGCACAATCCAGTTTTTAAGGCCACAGAGTGGCACCAATGATTACAGTGTGGGAGGTCACGACAGCTGCAGCTGAGATCAGGCGTGGCACAAGGACATTCGTGAGGCGGCAATCAGTATTAGGGCCACAGAAGTGGCACAATCACACGGTGTGGAGGTCACGACAGCAGCAGCATGATATCAGGCTGAGGCACAATGACATTCTGGAGGCAGACAAAAACAGTATAAGGCACAGAGTGGCACAATGATATAAGTGTGGAGGTCACAACAGCAGCAGCAAGAGTTCAGGGGTGGCACAATGGACATTCTGGAGGAGGCAAAACAGTATTAGGCAACTTAGTGGCACAATCACACAGTGTGGGAGGTCACGGCGGCAGCAATATGAGATAACGCAATGGCACATGACATCTGGAGGCGGAACAAAACAGTATTAGGCAACAGAGTCGGCCAACAATTCACACAGTGTGGGAGGTCACGACAGCAGAGCATGAGATCTGGCAGTGGCACAATGACTTTCTGGAGGTGGCCAAACAGGAGGAAGCCACAGGAGTGGCCAAACTGACTGAGAGCAGAGCGTTCCGGCGGCAGGCTGTATGAGTTCAGGCAGTGGCCACAATGAAATTCTGGAGGCGGCAAAACAGTATTTGCCACAGAGTGGGCACAATCACACAGTGTGGAGGTCACCGGCGGCAGCAGTATGAGTCAGGCTGTGGCACATATGGACATTCTGGAGGCGGCCAAAACAGTATTAGGAAAACAGAGTGGCACAATAACACAGTAGTTGGGAACGGTACGACAGCTGCAGCATGTGACTCAGGCAGTGGCACAATTCATTCTGGATGGTGGCCAAAACAGGAGGAAGCCACAGAGTGGCACAATGACTGAGAGAAAGAGGTCACGGCGTGGCATGCAGCATGAGGTCAGGCAGTGGCACAATGGACACAGTGTGGTGACATAGGCAGCAGCCACGAGCGAAAGCAGCATGGAGGTCGACAGTGGCACAATGACACAGTGTGGATGTCACGGCAAATCAGCAACTGCTAGCAGCAGCATGTGGTCATAGAGTGGCACAATGACAGAGTGGGAGGTGGGTTTGGCACTACCAGTCCCTGGTAAAGATGGTGGTAGGCCAGATGGAGAAAAACTCAGCAGATGTGTGGCATCAGGCGGGTGGCGGCATCTGAATTAGGTGGCTGAGGCAGGTAGTTGAACCCAGACTGACGCCTAAGGCATTGGTGGTGGAAATTCCTGGCCGATCCGACGCACTTTGATTTCATCTTGGACCAAGGTCAGTCGTTCCCATTTCCCGTGGAAAGGTTGGGTCTCCTTGGGGTAACGATTGGCCTCCGCCGCATTAACACCCGCACTGATGCCACACTACTTGCGGGCTCAGGGACAGCTTCTCCACACTGCAAAAATAGGCAGTTGCGGCCACAACATCCAGGTTGGCTGCCCCAGAAGTCCAGCGGATCTTCTAATGAGGTGGCAGCGTGCTGTCCAAGTAGGCCAACAACCTGTTGGAGTTCAGGGAACTGTTCCAGGTCCTTCTGATGCTGCTGGCGACTGCCTCCTCCTCAATTGGCGGGTGGAAGGAAGCTGCTCTTCAGTGGAACTCAGACTTAGGTTATTTGTGGAGCTGGTACTGCTCCATACCCCCCCACGTTCCCCATGCTGCCTGCGGCCGTTGTATAGGTGAGCGCTGAGGAAACCCCCGGTCAGTCCTGTCAGAGGAGGGACGAGTGCCGCACCATTGCAGAGCCAACTGGTTTCGGAGGATATCCCTATTGTATTTGAGTTTGTCTTCCCTCTCAATAGCTGGGAAACAGGCTCACATTTAGGAACGGTAGCGAGGGGGTCCCAATAGGTGTGAGAGCCAGAAGAGTCATCACATCTGCCGGATGCTGAACTATTCGCTGTCTCTAGCAGGCACTACTATGCACTGCTGCGCGCCATCCTGCACAATTGACTCCGTGGGGCTCCCTGCCTACCTTTCCACTGTATATGCCAAGGTGCTTGGTGGGGTCATCTGCCTCGTCTTCCTCATCCTCCATTCCACCTCTCCTGGACTGCACCTGCTCCTCCTCTCTTGTCACCTGAGGGTAGTAATTCCACTCATTTCACCTGACAATTGCTTCTGCTTCTAAGTCCTCCTCCTTCCATTTCAGTCCCCACCAGGATCTTGTGGCCACGAGCTTGTAGTCGCCACGTCTCCCGTCCCATGCCCAGTCTGATTTTTCAGCCATCTGTTCCGAGGACATGAGCAGTGGTATGTCGTTATCTCCCGTTAGTCCTGGCGTCGGACAAATATCGTCGCCTACTCGATGGCCTTCAACAAACGGCAGGTGTCACGCCATGAGCTGCCACTGGCATGACATCAAAGTTAACAGGGGCGTACTTCTGTCTTCCAGGATCATCAAAAAATCGTTAATGGCCTTTCTCTGTTCTTACATGATCGGGGTCCAAATTGTGCAGGCTGGAATTCCAGCGGGTGGAAACATGGCATATCAGGGTGTGTTGGGGAGGACGTTTTCTGCCGCTGCAAAACTCGAGGAGGTGTTCTGGCTTTGTACGATGGATTAAAAGTGCGATGCACAGTTTCCTGGCCATTTTCAGTATGTTTCTGAAGATCGGTGGAAGACTTCAGGAACCTTTTCCAACCCAGATTGAACACAGTGCGCCTTGCAGGCGCGCGGAGGACCCATCCTCCTCTGTGCAGCCGCTGGACACCATGTTACTGCCCCTTTGTCCTGTCACCATGGTTAAGTTTCTTGAAGTTGGCGCAGAGAAAGCCACACTCGATTTCTTGCTGCATGACGTGGAGCGTTTCCTCCCCTGTGTGACTTCGTTCGCCGCGAGGCATAAGCCAGGTGTTGACTGCGTGACACCGCATGGGCGTTGCCCTTACTCATAGTGTGGTATGATGGTGCAGTACTTGGTGGAGGTGAGAAAGGTGGTGGTGGTGGAAGAGGAGGAGGCGGACTTGGCGCAGCAGGTGCAGCAGTTTGGACAAACGTGGAGGAGAAAGCTGCGTAGCCTGTTCTCCAAATGTTGTGGACTGGAAAGCACATTCACCCTGTGGGCCGTAAAGGAATGTACTGGGCCCTGACCGTAAGTTACAGCTCCAGACGTCCTCGCTGCGTGCACCTTGGAACAAACCGATTAGTCAATGACTGAACCCAACTTCGTTCCACTATTTTTGAAGTGCTGCCCGGTAATTGCCTTTTTGGAAATGAAATTATGGCTTGATAACTTCCAATCTTGGCTCGGCACAAGCATTAGTTCTCCTGATCGGTGCTGGAGTCCACCATTTGGAAAGGGAGGGGACTGCAGTTACCTTCAGCTTGGACAGGAGCTTGGTTCTGCCTGCTGCACTTTTCGGATGTTGGACGCCATTACTGTTGTCTCTTGCTATCGCCTCGCTGAACGACTGCTGGCGCCGCCTGTGTAGCGAGGAGCAGGTAGCAATCGGACCGGGAGTTGATGTCAAAAAGAAACAGCTCCCTTCTGCAGAGGTGTGGGAGCCCTTGGTCTGGGCTGCATTTGGCATTGCATGCCACGGGGCGCTGATGTGCTGCTGTAGCTGCGGCTAGGCTGGATGGACACCACATCTGAGCCACGTTTCTCCCAGGCCTCCGTTTGGTGACGCTTGCATGTGTTGATGCAGGGCCGTGGTGCCAACATTAGATTCCCTGGCACGCTTCACTTTCTGCCCACAGATTCTACATATACCCATATGCGGCTCCTCTGGGTCTTTGCAAAGAACTGCCACACCGGACGAGTATCGGAATTTTACCACCAAGCTCGCCACTGAGTGGTCTTACTGACGCCGCCTCTGCCTCGCTGAGCCCCCTGTCTGTAAATTTCTTGGACCTGGCGACAGCAGTTTTTTTTACCCCGTTGCCGCTTGGCTCCCGACCTCCACCCACCTGCTGTATCCTGCAGACTCACGGCCACCACGACCCACTTGCTGGCTGCGCTGCTGCCTGACGCCGCAAGCTGACGCCTCTTCTCTGTTGATGGTGAAGCCCTGGCTATCCCGGTCCTGAAGTGCGGTCGGCTACATCCTTCTCTATTCTGTGTTTCATCGTCACTTGCGGTCATCATCACCGGTCTTGGTATGCCCGAGGCTGACCTCTCACAACATGACCTCCCTTGACACTCTCCACATCTATACTTTGCCGTCCTACTGCAAGATGCAGGCATTAGTGGCCCCATTTCTTCGCTGCCAGTAGCTGCTGACTGCCCTCCTCAAATTGTTCATCCTGCTATATAGTTGCGCGCGAGCCCAGATCCAATTGTAGATCTCTGCTAGGATACCGGACTGGCGACAGAGACGGGTGAGGAAGGTGCTGGGCCGCCCTGACCGCTCCCGGGCATTTGACCACTACTTATGGTTGTGTCTGAGGTTTCCCACCGACTCTTGGCTGGGGTTGTACAGATGTCAATTGGTTGAAGTGGTTGACCTAGTCAATCCAATCAAGATATCCCGTGGTTGCTGTACTACACACGGCCGTTATATGACAGCCGGATGGTGTGGCCTAACAGAGGGCCCCTGCGCGACTGTCCCCTTGTTGGTGCTTTGCACCCTGGCGACTGTTCCAGGAATGTTTGTGCCACTGCCATCTCAGCAGGTGCAGAGCCTGCACCTCTCTGTCATCGAATACTGTTTGTATAAAAATGTACAGACACTGTTTGATGATGGATATCTGTCTTATATTGATATATACACCCTTTTTTTACTCAAAATGAACCCAGTAAAAAAGCTTGGCCGTAAACCTTGGATATAAATGCGCTCCAAATATGGCCAGGAAAAAATTTAATTGTATGTGTCGTTTTTAAAAACATGTGTGTTTTACTAAATGTTAAGCTGTCAAACAGGCTTTAATTAACCCTTAGACATGAATTAGGCTATGGAAAATTATATTATATTTGGCGTTTGATAAAGTCGGTTTATTTTTGTCAGCACAACCAGCCAAAACAACGCTTAATTAACCCCTGGATGTAATAGCGCCAAAGATTTGAGACCCACAAAATAGTTAGCTTTGTAGCGTTCGTTACAATTGCGTTTCTTTCCTACGCCACATTAACTAGGAGATACAGGTTGTAATTAACCTTTGTTTGTGAATTAGGCTACAGGAACAAAAAAATTTATTTATTTTGGAGTTGTAAAAAAGACGGTTCTTGGGGTCAGCACACTGCAAAACAACGCCTTAATTATCCCTGGATGTAAATTGCGCCAATAAGAATTGTGCAGCACAAAACTAGTCAGCTTTGTCTTCGTGAGTGTTACAATTGCGTGTTTGTCTACGCCACACAACCAAGAGATACATGTTGTATAATTTAAACCTCTTGCTGTGAATTAGGCATGCAGATAATTTTATATATTTTGGCGTTGAAAAAAATGGTTTTCTTGTGGTCAGCACAACCAGCAAAACAACGCTTAATTATCCCTGGATGTAAATTGCGCCAAGAATTGAGCCCCACAAAATTGTAGCTTTGGTAGCGTGTTACAATTGCGTCGTTTTTCTACGCCACACTACAATGATAACGTTGTAATTAACCTTTGCTGTGAAATTAGGTCACAGGAAAAATTTATATTTTTGGTTGAAAAAGACGGTTTCTTTGGGGTCAGCACACCAGCAAACAACACACGCTTAATTAACCCCCCCAACCCCTGGATTGTAAAATTGCGCCAAAGAATTGAGCGCACAAACTAGTAGCTTTGTAGGTGTTACAATTGCGTGTTTTCTACGCCACCACAAAAGAGATACAGTTTGTAATTAACTTTGCTTGTTGAATTTGGCTACTCGGAAAAAGTTATATCATTTTGGCGTCTTGAAAAAGGGACGGTTTATTTTTGTCAGCACCACCAGCAAAACAACGCTTATTTAACCCCAGGATGTAAACTTGACGCCCAAAGATTTGCGACCACAAAAATAGTAGATTTGTAGCGTGTTACATTTGCGTGTTTTTCTACGCGACACTAAACAAGAGATACAGTGTAATTATACCTTGTTTGTGAATTAGGCTACAGGAAAAAACTTGATATATTTTGGGAGTTGAAAAAGACGGTTTCTTGGGGGGTCTGCACACCAGCAAAACAACGCTTAATTATTCCCTGGATGTATTTTGCGCCCAAAGAATTGAGCCGCACAAAACTCAGTAGCTTGGTAGCGTATGTTTTTACAATTGGTGTTTCTACCGTCTACACATCAAGTGATACAGTTGTAAATTAACCCTTTGCTTGTGGAATTAGGTCTGCAGGATAAAATTTTTTTATTTTGGCATTGAATAAAAAAAAAGATGGGTTTCTTGTCGGTCACACACCAGCAAAACAGCTTAATTAACCACTGGATGTAATTTGCGCCAAAGAATTGAGCCCACAAAATCTAGTAGCTTTCGTAGCGTGTTTACAATTGCGTGTTTTCTACGCAACACAACACGAGAGTACAGTTTGTAATTAACTTCTGCTTGTGAATTAGGCTACAGGAAACTAAATTTATATATTTTGGAGTTGAAAAAGACGGTTTCTTTCGGGGTCAGCACACCAGCAAAACAACGCTTAATTAACCCCTGGATGGTAAAATTAGCGCACAAAAGAATTGAGCCGCACAAACTAGTAGCTTTGTAGCGTGTTCAATTTAGCGTGTTTTCTACGCCACTCACAAGAGATTCAGTTTGTAATTAACTTTGCTTGTTGAATTAGGCTACAGGAAAAATTTATATTATTTTGGCGTTGAAAAAAAAGACGGTTTCTTGGGGTCTGCACACCACGCAAATCAAAACGCTTATTATCCTGGATGTAAAAATTGCGCCAAAGGAATTGAGCCCCACCAAATAGTAGCTTTGTAGCGTGTTTTACAATTTGCGTGTTTCTCCGACGCCACACAACAAGTAGATTACGTTGTAATTAACCTTTGCTTGTGATTTAGGCTACCAGGAAAAACTTTTTATATCTTTGGCGTTTGAAAAAGACGGTTTTCTTGGGGTTGCACACCAGCAATACAAACGCTTAATTAACCCCTGGATGTAAATTGCGCCAAGAATTGAGCACACAAAATAGTAGCTTTGTAGCGTGTTTACAATTGTGTGTTTTCTACGCCACACAACAAGTGATACTGTCTTAATTCCCGTTGCTTGTGACATTAGGATTAAAGGGAAAAATTTATATATTTTTGGCGTTGAAAAAGACGGTTTCTTGGGGTCAGCACAACACAGCAAAAACAACGCTTAATTATCAATGGACGTAAAATTGCGCCAAAGAATTGAGCCCCACAAAATTGTAGTTTGTAGATGTAGCGTGTTACAATTGTCGTGTTTTCTTACGCACACATCAAGAGATACAGTGGTATTAAACCTTTGCTTGTGAATTAGGCAAGGAAAAATTTATTTATTTTGGCCGTTGAAAAAAGAAGGTTTCTTGGGGTCAGCACACAGCAATTACAACGCTTAATTAACCCCTGGATGTAAATCTGCGCCAAAGAATTGAGCCCCACAAAATTAGTAGCTTTGGTAGCGTGTTAATTGTGTGTTTTCTACGCAGCTCCACACACCAAGAGATACAGTTTGTAATTAACCTTTGCATTGTGAATTAGGGCTAAGGAAAAATTTATATATTTTGGCGTTGAAAAAAGACGGTTTATTGGGGGTCAGCACCACCAGCTAAATAAACGCTTAATTAATCCCGGAATGTAAATTGCGCCCAAAGAATTGAGCCACGGGGCCACCATCCCCCAAGCACCCCCTCCGTGACTTTACAGCGGTTGTGCTCCTTTAATATTTTCTATCCTAACTACATAAATTCTTCAAATCTCTGATCCTAATATGTTGTAAGGATCTCAGCTAACAGTAGACTTTCTCTGTGAAGAAATAGAAAGTTTTTAGCTGTGCCTGTTTGGACACAGGCAGAGCGCACTTCTACTGCTATGTGAGCTGGAGAGACACTGATCATGAACAGGAAGGGCATCGTTCTATGTTAATACGAGAGGGTCATGTGATTTTTCAGCCATTCGCAACCATACACATCCCAGTCATGACGTCGCAAACACATCTCACCCCGCTTCTATTCTGTAAGCTGATTTGCTGGCCGCCAAAAATGACAGGAAGAGCACCGGAAAATGGCGCGATCTTAATAGATGATGCTCAGATTTTAACCAAAATTTTAAATCCCCTTTGATTTTAAAAATTTTCGATCAACATTAAAAATGTCCCGATTTCAACTTTGTCGATAATAATCCTCAACCTACTAAAGCTTTTTCCCTTTGAAAATGATTGCAATCAAAAAAATTTTTTGGGGTATTTTTTTCCCTTTTTTTTAATTTGATTCAATGGAAAACCAAAAAAAGAATTGTAAATTAAAGCCAAATTGGATTTAATTTTTACCCAAAAATTTTTAAAAATGGGGGGTGGCCCCAAAAGTATTGGCACTTTTTGAAAAATATTTGATGCTTCTCTAATTTTTTTAAATTAAAACCCCCGGGTAACTTACCTGTGGCCCCTTTACGGTGTTGGAAATAAAAAAAATCAACTTGGCCATTTTGGACAGGGATTAAAGTTGCCCTCTGCCCTTGCCCCTTGTGTGTAAACTTTGGGAGCATGGAGAAAAAAAGAAGACCAAAGAACTGCTGAGGAAACTTGGAACCCAAATTGTGAGGAAGCGAATTGGGGCAATCTAAAGGTAAAAGGGCCCATCCCCAAAAGGGCCCTGAATTTTCCCTGTTCAAACCGTGCGCAGTGTCATCGGGAAGCTTTAAACCCCAAAATGGAAATGTGGAAAAACCTCCTAGATGTGGACGGAAAAAAAAAAAATTGACGAGGGATTTCAACGCAAGGGTTGTGCGGGGTGCTGGATAAAAAAACCTTGATAAAAATCCAAACAAGTTCAAGTGCCCTGCAGACCGAGGGTTTCAAAAAGTGTAAACCCCTACTTTTCCTTTGGCGTTGAATTTAAAAAAGGGGCTATTTTGGTAAAGGGTACCCCGGAAAGGGCCCCACTTTTTTACCCCCCAGACATAAAAAACCGGCTGGAGTTTGCCCAAAAATTACCTAAGGAAAGCCCAAAATGTTTTGGAAGAATGTTCTCTGGGCAGATGAGACAAAAGTAAAACTTTTTTTGGGGAAAAGGGTTAACTTTGAGTTTTTTAAAAAAAAAGAGGAAATTTAAACAAAAAAAACATGGTCCCCACAGTCAAAAATTTGGGGAGGGGTTTCCCGATTTTTTTTGGGGTTTTCTTTGCTGCCCCTTTTGGGAATGGGCTGCTTGACCTGGCATGGGGATTATGAAGTCGGGGAAAACCCACCAACAAATTTTGCAGATAATGTAGGGGGCCCCCGTGTGGGAAAGCTGGGTTTTCCCTCGAGGGGATGGGTTTTTCCGCCGGAAATGGGCCCAAAAAAAAACTTCAAAAACACTTTGAAAATGGTTTTTTAGAGAAAGCCCCTTTTAAATTCAAAACCCTTGGCTTTAAAAATTTCCCCCCATTTTTAAGAAAACTAAATTTAAAACCTTTCTCTTAAAATTTCCCAAAATTTTCCCAAATTTAGGTTTTTCCAAAACTTTTTTTCCCCCAAAATTTTTGAAATTTTTTAAATGTTTCCCCAAAAATTTATTTTTTAAATTTTGTTTTGTTATTTTTTTCAAGCAACAAATTTTAAAAAAAAAAAACCCAATAATTTTTGGAATTAAAAACCCCTTTTCCCCAAAAAAAAATTTTTAAAAAGTAAAATTTCGGGTTTTTAAAAACCTTTGGGCCCCCCCCGTAAAGAACCCCGTGAAAATTGGGGATATATGGGAATATACACCCACCCCGGAATTTAAGGGGAAACAAAACCCCCCCCCAAAAAACCAAAACAAAACCAAGTGTAACAATTTAAAAAAACTTGTTTAAAATATTTTTGGCCCCGTTTCTGATAAAAGCAGGTTTTTTTTAGAAAGAAATTTTTTCTATGGAGCAGCCCGATACAGAACGCTTGGGTTTAGGTAGAGGTGGCAAAAGCACAGGGCTTTTTGGTGGTTTTTTCCCCCCCAAACGCCCCGGAAAAAAAAGCAGTTTGTTTGTTTGGGCAGCAATGATGTTAAGTCGGACAGGGGCTGTGAGAAGTTTTGGAAAGGGTTTAAAATGGCGTCGTAAAAAATTGGGCTGTGACGTCACAGGAAAACCCGGGCCCGGCGCTGATTTTGGGTTTATGTCTGCACATTCATTGCGGTGGGGTTTCTTTTTTCCTCCCACAGTTCTCTACCCTGTGTTACGTCATGTGCTCGCAGCCATTTTACCAATAAAAGACGCTTCACCCTAAACTTCGGCTTGGTGCAGAACTGAAGTTTTCCCGAAAAATTTTACATTGGGGTTTTACCCATCTTAATTATAGTAAATTTAATTTTAATATGAAAGGAAAAATCTCTGCAATTATAGATGGGCTATGAGCTTGAAGTCCACCCTAAAAAGTTTTTTAAAGGGAAAAAAATTAAGAGTTGAGAAAGAAAAGTCATAGTCAGAATTTTATGCTCACTTATTTGCACTCATATAATGTTTAGGTACAGTATATGATCTCTAAATGAAGCATATTTTTATATGATAAGTTTCCAAACCTACTCCAGACATTCTGCAATAAGCTGCAGTATCAGTGAACAGATTGTACTAATAAGCTATCTCAAGAAAATCTGATTTGAGTTGAATTCGTTTGTTAGAATTCTCTTTTTCTAGCCAAAATTCATGCTGAATGAATCGGCCTCTTGTGTTTCTCATTTGAGCGGGATATAAGTAGGATCCAGGGCATGATGATTTAATAAACCTTTATCTCTCGATATTAGTCCTGCATATTAAGACTGTAACATGCAGGTGCCAAGTCCATATTCTAGAGCCCATTTCAGAAAAAACAAGGAAAAGAAAGACAGGAGCATGGCCTGACTAGAGGAAATTTCCTCCTGAGATTATTGGTGCTATGAATGTTATGCTGAAGGGAATAGATTCATCTTAAGAATTAAGAATATGCCAGAAATCCACTATGCATAATTACTACCACTGTCACATGTATGCTTTAGGCTAGATACATGTGACAGTGGAATATCTAAGTGACTTGAAGACCTACAGTGTCAATCTTGGGGTCAAAAACCAAATTTAACCTAGTGTGATACCTCAAAAGTAGAAAAAAGACAAAGGTACCTTACAGTAGTTATTGATCTTGGTTTGGAAGATAAAAAATAGCGGAGATAAATACCTTATTACATACTGTATAAAAAAAATAAAAGTGGTATTCTTTGAAGTCAAAAATCACATGAGAAAGAGGCTTTTAAATCCCTGTGCTGCATTTGTGCTGTGAGACCAGGAGAAAAATATATATTATTGATTCATCTATCATTTAAATCACAAAATTTAAGATTAGCGAAGGGGGGAGCAAGAGAAACAAAGAAGGGGGAGAGAGAGAAAAAAGAGAAGGATGTGGAGGACAAAGAAAATGCAATATAGTTTGCAACCAGCTGAGCCTATAGTCCACAGGAGACATTCAGAAGTCTTTCTCCAGGATATAAGGCCTTAGGAAATGTGTACATACCTCGCCCCAAGAAGTGCCAACACAGAGATCTGTAGTACACGGCCAAAAGTAAATGAAATCATGTCCTTTATTTTGTAAAAGAATTCACATAAGGCAACATAGTACAGACAAGCCCAGCTATTGCGTTTTTGGGAAATAAACGCCCTTAGTATAGCCTATGACTTTTTGCCGTGTGGATTTGAGTGCTGGCCACGAACATTTCTACAGATCTCTGTGGAGGGAAAAGACTACAGGGAAAGGGAAGTGAATCCTATACAAAGAGAACAGAAACCCTGAAAAACCAAACTACTTAAAAGGACCAGATAGAGTACAATAAAAAGAAAATGCAAAACCCTGCTAATTCCTAAAACTATATAGAATATGGTCACAAATTACAGAAAAGGTTAACTTAATATGACCAGCAGAGGAAAAAGACATAATGGGGTTAATAGCTTTCATATACTAAGGGTAGATAAAATATATATGTATTCATTCATATACATTAATAATTATTCAACTTTTCATTACATAGCTAGGCCCATACCCTTTTTAGCAGCATGAGCATATGTACTAGTTTGCCTGAAAGCTCATACATACTGACAATGGATGTAAACATTTTTGCTCATTGTAATGGTTGGTGTCAGGTAATAAAGGACAAAAAATGCTAAACATATATAACTACAATACAAGAAATGCTTCAATAACACCAGTTTGCACCACAAAAATTAAATAAGTCACTTTATGTAATTAACCGACAATATAAACTTACAGATCATATAATGATGCTAAATATCCAAATACTTGCGTATGACTGCAAAAATATCAGAATAAAGAGGCATCACAGCATAAAAACACTTAAAACAGATAGAACAACACATGAGTTGTGCGCCAATTCAATTCACTGAGGGGGATTTATCTATTGTAAATAAATAAGCAAATAGTAACTGGCCAAAATTCGATAAGTATTCTTAACTAGTGTTGAGCGATAGTCGACCATCATCGACAAGATAGTCGATAGTGAGTGGTCGATTATGAGCGATGACCATTAAAGTCTATGGGAGAGCAACAACACCTTCATTCTTACACCCAAACAGGGCTGGAGAAGCTGGAATTAGCATCCACAACAGTCAAATGGATACGTGCTACATCTTAGGCAACACACTTAGGTTATAAAAGCCACAGAAAAAAAATCACACATCATTCACTATCCCTGTCTTGTACCACAGCATGACCCTTAAACCTGCATCACCCACAAATTAAAAAGTGCCAGAAGGCAGTATTATTTGAACTATCATTTTACTTGAACTGGACATTGAATATCCTTGGCCTAGAACGCAGCATGAGCCCCAAACCTGCATGACCCCCAGATTCAAAAGTGCCGGAAAAAAGGAGTCTTTGAACCACCCTTTTAGTTGAACTGGACATTGACTATACATGTCCTGGGCCACAGCATGAGCCCCAAACCTGCATGACCCCCAGATTCCAAAATTTGCGGAAAAGGAGTCTTTCAACCACCATTTTAGTTTCACTGGGCATTGACTATACCTGTCCTGGGCCACAGCATGAGCCCCAAACCTGCATGACCCCCAGATTAAAAAGTGACGGAAAAAGGAGTCTTTCAACCCCCATTTTAGTTTAAACTGGACATTGACTATACCTGTCCTGGGCCACAGCATGAGCCCCAAACCTGCATGACCCAGATTAAAAAGTGCCAGAAAAAAGGAGTCTTTCAACCACCATATTAGTTGAACTGAACTTTGATTTATTCTGTCCTGTACCGCAGAATGACCATTAAACCTGTCTGACCCACAGATTAAAAAGTGCCGGAAAAAGGAGTCTTTAAACCACCAATTTAGTTGAACTGGACATTTACTATATCTGTCCTGTACCGCAGAATGACCATTAAACCAGTCTGACCCACAGATTAAAAAGTGCCGGGAAAAGGAGTCTTTAAACCACCATTTTAGTTGAACTGGACATTAACTGATTAACTGTATCTGTCCTGTACAGCAGAATGCCCAAACTAAACCTGTCTGACCCACAGATTAAAAAGTGACGGAATAGGGAGTCTTTCAACAACCATCATATTTTGACTGGACATATACTGTCCCTGTCCTGGGTAGCGCTGGGCCCTCCGTATGAGTGCGGACCAATTGAGCTTCACTTGGAAATACTGGTGGTTAACGCCCCTGTTCCACACAGGTGCCCTTTTCTTGGCATTCTTTTCCCCTCATTTTACTCAATGTGCTGGGGGAAATTGTCTCTGTACTTTGTTCTTGTCCATGCTCCATACTCCATGTCTCTGAATAACCTGCATCTGGTCAAGTTTTCTGTACCTCCCTTGTACAATTCCGAGGAATTTTTTTACCAGCTATTTTGTACATGCAAGTTTTTTAGTACTTTAATTCTAGAAAACACATTTTTAAAATAGGATGGAATCCCACCATGTCTTTGTTTCTCTTTTTTTAATTGTATTAAATGGGTTGTCTCAATTTCAGGATTGATAGAATGTTAAAGATCTTGCAAAAACAAGTCATTTTGCAATGTGCCATTAACAGTGCCCTACCTATTCCTGTTTCTGACAGCACCATCACCCTTGAGCCACTCTTGACAATTGTGAAGAACAAATGTCTGTTAGAAACAACATTTTTTTTATAATAGGACCTGTAGTATTGCTGCATTTCAAAGCAGCATGACCCAAAAAATTATAAAAATGACTTCTCAGCCACTGTTAAAAAATTTTGAGGGAGAAATGCCACTTAGAAGCCACATTTCTGTTCCAAAGGACCATGATTATTGCTGTATTCACAGCTACATGACCCCAAAAAATTATAAATATGACTTCTCAGCCACTGTTAAAAATTGTGAGGGGGAAATGCCACTTAAAAGCCACTTTTCTGTTTTCCCAAAAACCATAATTATAGCTGTATCTCACAGCAACATGACCTCAAAACCATTGACAATGCGAAAACTTCTAAAGATAAAGTGAGTAAATGGAATACGGTGTTGTCATGAAACCTTGCTGTCTTTTACAGTCTCCTCACAGCAAAACCAGCAAAATGAACTGTTTTGGAAAAGAGAATAAAAAATTTCAGTAAGAAATGATCATTTTTAAAAAACATTTTTTAAGAGACCTTTCTGTTTGAAGAGGAATGTGAAGTAAAACTGGCAACTAATCGGTGACCTCGGCAATTGGGCCAAAAACATCATCAGAGATCCATGCCTGATTCATCTTGATTTAAAGTCAAACGATCCACATTATCTGTGGAAAGCCGGATGCGTTTGTCTGTAATGACTCCTCCAGCTGTGTGAAGGTCTGCTCAAAATATGACGCTGGCTGCTGGGGAGGACAACACCTCTATGGCGTGGCGAGCGAGCTCGGGCCATTCGTCCATTTTGGATACCCAGAAGTCTAGTGGGTCCAGAACACATCCAAAAACATCGGTGTTGAGACGCAGATTTTAAGCTGGTCTCTGTGTGTTGGATGTGTGCCCTGCATTGCATGCGTTGGTGAGGTGGTAAACAAAGATTGCCAGAGGTCACAAATTAGGCTTCTCACCTTGCCTTGCTGTGCTGCTGTACGGCTATTTGGGCCCACTCTACTGCTGTCACGTCGCTGATGTTGTTCCACTGTGAAATTTTGGGAACGAAAAAGCAGACGCAACTGATGTCTCCATTTTGATCAATCAGCAAGGTCTCCATTTCCTGCATTTTACCTCTTTTTGGGGTGGGTGGAAGGAAAGTGCTGAGTTTTGTTTTGTACCGGGGATCCAGGAGGGTGGCCCAGTAACTTTTTGTTAAATTTTGATGGCCTTAATGCGAGGATCATGTTGGAGGAAATGGAAGCATCCAAGCACTCATGTGAGAGATGGACCCTTTGACTTCCCAAGCCTCTGGGTCGAGGGCACTAGCAAAATGATCTTCCTCATCTTCCTCCTCCCCCTCAAATTCGCGCCAACCTTTTTCCCAAATTTGCAGGGACGTCGGTAACGTCGGTGTTAGGAATACCTTCCTCCCCTCCTCCGCTGCCTCCGGCCAGCGTCACCACAGCCCTGACTTGCCTGAGAAAATGCACCCTGAGAGCTGATGCGCCACCTTGCACTAGCTCTGGACCCCGAACCACTGCCTAATGAAGACCGATGAAATTGTGAAACTGTCGGGCCTTGTGGATTTGACGGAGAGAAAGGCTCTGTGTCCGCATCTGTGTCCGTCTCCTCCTCCGTCGCTGGCTGGACCGTTGTTTCAGAGTGTCCAACGATCGTTCCAGAACTAAGATCACCACAATGCTCATGCTGACAAGGGCATTGTCCGCACTGACCATTTTGGTGGCTTCTTCAAAACAGGCAAGGATGGTGCAGAGCTCTTTGACCTGCCTCCACTCTCGGTGGCTCAACACCCCGAGGTCCGAACCGCTGCTTGTCAGGCCATGTGTCACTTCGAACTGCGTAGCGGCATTGCGCTGCTGCCACAATCGCTGGAGCATGTGGAGGGTGGAATTCCAGCGTGTTGCCACGTTAAAAAATGGACGGTTGATGGGGAGGGCCCAACTGACGCTGCAACGCAGCACAGGCGGGACGAAGGGGTGCGAACGGCGGAAGTGCGAACTTAGACCCTTTGAGCCTTCCTCAGCAGGGAGTCCAGACCCGGGTAGCTCTTTAGAAATTTTGGACGACAAGGTTCATGCATGTGCCAGGGAAGGAATGTGCTCCAGTCTACCAATCTTAAGGGCGGCCAGCAGATTTTCGCCCGTTATCGGGACACCCCCTTGCCTGGCACAAGGTTCTTGGCACCCAGCCAGCGCTCGGTCTCGTTGCGGAGAGCCATCCAAGCTCCCGACCTGTGTGTGGACGGTCTCCAAGACAGATTTAAATTTTAACACGGCCTGGTTTTCTCTGGGCACGTGATGCCACCAGAGGACCTTTTGGGGGGAAAAAGCCTGAGCGCCACCACCACCCCCCGAGACATTCCAACCCAGCTCACCCAGTGAGCTGTCACAGAGATATAGCGGCCTTGGCCGTTGCTTACTAGTCCATGTGTCGGTGGTCAGATGGACTTTTCCGGCCACAGATGCAGACAACGGGGCTTGAAATTTTAGAGACACGTGGCTGGCCCCGGGCGGGCGGCTTTTCTGGCAAAAAATGCCCGCTT